>PVKH010006314.1:0-12847 GCA_004027955.1 Chaetophractus vellerosus
CCACCCCGTGACTGGGAGGGCAGTGAATCAACGAGATAAGTTGACAGAGCTGAAAGATGGCGAGAACCTGGGCCTTTGCTGACGTCACTGAGTTTCTGAACTCACCAGCCCTGAAGATTCTTCTTGCCACACTTACTGCATTGAGAGATAGTATGTTCTCCATGATCAAATCATTAGGAATTGGGGGGTGGTTGTGGCTCAAGCGGTTGATGGCCTGCTTCCCACACGGCAGGTTCCAGGTTTGGTTCCTGGTGCCCCCTAGGAAAAAGAAAAGCAAACAACAATCAAAAACAAGTGAAAAAAACCAGTGCAGGGGAGCCAATGTGGCTCAGTGATTAAGCACCAGCTTCTCACATACGAGGTCCCAGGTACCTCAAAAAAAAAAAAAAATCATTAGGAATTTGGCTTTCTGATTTCTCAGCGGGAAAAACAAGCAAAAACCCAAGGTCATTCCATATAAAAAATTTTAAGGCTTATAATGCATGTTAAAACACATTGTCTTCCAAAAAGCTATACTAATTTAATTCCCTTCAGTGGAGTATCAGAGTGCTTGCTTTCCTATGCCCTTGTCAACACTAGGTAATAACATTTTAAAAATCTTTGCCAGTTTGACAGGTGAAAAATAGAAGCCCTTTGTCTTAATTTGCATTTCCATGATTACCAGTGAGACTGGAGATTGTTTAATACCCATTTTTCTTGAAGCAGATGTCATATGGACATAGGAGCCTGGGCTAAAACATAACACGTCTGTGCTGATCACCAGTCAGTGCCTTCACTTACTCGGGTGGGACTGAGAACCTCTGGCCTCGGCGATTTGTTCTGACCTTAGCTTAGGTACACTGTTGCGGTTGGCAGAAACTATTTTCGGCAGAGGCTTCCGATCTGTCCTGACAGCTGGAAAAAGGAAGAACCTTATCCCAGAGTTTGATCTTACCCACTTGGATCTTTTTAGCTCGAGAACTGTGCTACCGTGGCTGCCTGTGCACCCCTCACCAAAGCGGCCAAGAGTGCAAGCTGTGCTGACACAGATTTCCTTTCTGAAGATGTATTAAAAATTCATTCAGAAAGCAAGGGGGAATCCTTAGAAGCTGCCCCACTTCATACAGCAAAATGAGGCAGATGACTAGGGGCCAAACGCATGTCCGGTTGAAGACAATGACTTAAGGCAGCCTATTTGTATCCAACATTACCTATGGCACCATGTATTAGAGTGATTGAGCTTTAGAAATAATATTTCTGATCAGGAAAGGATGGGGGCCTGGAAGCTGGTGTGGTTTCTGCCAGTCCCTGAAGCTAGAAATTGTCAGGATACTTGCTCAAGGTCTGCTCCTGTTATATATGCATTTTCCATTTATGCTTGCAATTGGAGGCAACTTGGTGAATAGAAATTATCTAAGAAAGGTGGTTCTACACTGGAGAGGCCAAGGTGTCAGGTTGAATAAACCACAGTGAAGGTACAAACCATATTTTCTTTATCAGTCTGTCACGCACACACATATACACATACTGCCAGAACACTCTCAGCGATCAAAACTGTATGTTGGGTGGATGAAAGTACATGGATTTATCTCTGGGCACTGCTATTCTCTTGATCTGTGCTAGGATGAAATCTCTGTTATCTGCACAATTGGAGTGAAGCTCCTGGGCTACTCAAAGAATTTAGTTATAGAGATTTTCCATGCTGATAGTGGGAAACTGGGGCCCCAGCTTGGCCACAAGAATGATATTGGGATGTGCTGTGCCTGGGGATGAAGGCTGGTTGGTAGGCTGTTTCAAGAAAGCTCACAGGTTGGTGTTCTCTGTTTTCACCATGACTGAGAACATGGGCCTCACTGTGAACTAAAAATCTCTGATGGTTCAGAGTTCTAAGTGGCTCTGACAGGTGTAACACACATTGACCAAACTCACAAAGGCTGATTTATAAGAGAAGGGGTTAGTAATTTGCATTGAGGGGTGTTATTGTGAGGGGGGATCAGGAAATTGAATTCTGTGGCCAGAATGTTTTCTCCCTAGATGAAGACCCATGGGGAAGCCAAATTATTATGAGAAAAATTGTTTGTCAAGTAGGAAAGAAAGAAGGACATGTCAGGCAGGAGAAAAGTACCTGGAAAGCATAGATGTATGAGGGCGCATCTCCTGTTTGGAAAGCTACAGAATCCTCACAGGATTGTTGACGGATAAAAGACCAGCGTGGGAGCAGCAGGAAACAAAGCTGAGGGGAGGTAGGCAGGGGCTAGATCATGGACATGCATCTTGTACAAAAAGTTGGAGTTTCTTCCCTACCCTTCTGCCCACAGAAGGAAATTCCTTTTATTTATTTCTACCTATTATAAAAGCAACATATGCTTGTTACAGAAAATATAAACAAACAACATAAAACAAAAACATTGCCAATCTTCCATCCAAGACAATTCATCTTACATGCCTTGATTCTTATTGGTCTTTTAAGACCAATAAAATATTGGTCTTTTAAGTTATTACAGCTTTTTTCTATTATAAACAATGCTGTGATGAAAAGCCTTTTCCATATATCTTTGGCACTGACTGATGATTTCCGTAAAATAAATTTCCATAAGCGAGTTTGGTATATCAAAGGGCATGAATAAAGCCTTCGGTTTTTGTCTTATCAAGGCTCCCTTGAATGTTTTCTTTGAAATATTCCCACAGCGCAGCTCAGTAAACACACTTTGAGGGCTGAGTCCAAAGTACCCATCCAAATACAATGTTATTTTGAAGCCTTGGGTTTCAACTTCAAGTTTTATGTAACTTTTGCAAATGATAAACGGTATATACACATTAAAAAATGGTTTCCCTCCCCAATCTTTGAATAAAAGTGCAGCTTCAGAAAGACATGCCACATTTATTCTGCACTTCCTGTGGCTCCTGGTGCAAATCTTAGCTGCCCTTGTAGAAGGGTAACCAGTGTAAGAAACTTGGTATAGATGGCGAAGAGCCCCTGGATGAATTTCACTGGGTAGTGACCTGATTGGATGATCGGATCGGCAGATGTCAGAGGCAAATTGGCAGATGCTGAGGCGGGACGCAGGAGGCTTAAGTGTGTTTTCCTGAAGAGTCAAGGTGAACTGTGAGGCTGAATGGGAGTGATGGTGGCATGGCAGTGGAGAAGAGGGGTGGAAAGAGGAAGGTAGAACTGACAGGCTTTGTTTATTGGTGATTGGTGATAAAACACGAGAGAGGGAGGAATTTGGGATGACAATGATCCAGTGAGAATTACATTCCCATCATGCTTCCTGTTTTGCTTTGACCAACAGGATGCTCGCAGCTCAGTTAATCGTCAGTAACAGTATTTACAGTGCTCGTTGTGGTGGTTGACTTGCTTTTGCATTTCCCTTTCCGTAAGCCACCTGATATGACATTGGAAGTAGGCTGTGCATAGCTGGTAGGTAAGCATTAAATGAACGCAGCCTGGCTCTTAACACAGGCAAGTCCTTTCTCCACTGGTGGCATGAACTCAAGGGGAGAGGAGCAACAGTTTGGATGAAAGCCAGGCATGGCAAGGGGGTCTTAGTGTTTTCAGTGGAATGGAGTGACTCCTAGTCTCCAAGATAAACTGGCTTGACTTTTTAAAGAATTTAAAAATTTAAAACGAAACCAACCAAGCAACTCTGTCCTCTTCCCTACCTGTTACCAATTACTAACTAGGAAGTTGTTTTTTTTTTTTTCATTTTTGACACTCCTTTATGTTGTTTTGATATTAGATATGCTCGTGGAAATCTGCATTTAGCCTATTTTAAATTGGCATTCCGGAACCTTTCAGATTTCTTATCATTTGATTTGATTCTTGTGGGGCAGCCCTCACATTTACTGTTGTCTTTTTAGTCTTTGGTCTTTGTATTTTCTCTTCTCTTTTGGCAACTTCTAGAGACCAAAACAAAGCTCTGGTGTGATGCTGGGGTTCTTGAAGCCTGAGCCTGGGAGAAGCAGCTGTCCTGAGGCAGGCAGAGGATCTTCATTCTTTATTTCCTCTTATTAAAAAATCTTAATGCTATCCTTGATTTTATTTTCAAAATTGCAAAGAGTGAATTGGATTTCCTTCCAGTAAGCATGTAGAAGATGAGCCTGCTGCCTTTCTTTCTCTCTCCCCGCCTGACCCCAGCCTTCCTTTCCTCCTTTCCTTCTCTTCCTCCTTCCTTTTTTGTTCCATTTCTTATGACTCTTGCTTTGTTTTCCCTTTGAACTTTCATTTTGCTGAGGAGGAGATGAACCATCCTGATTTTTTAAGAACATTCTGTGTAACCCTAAAGAAGGGCCAATCTGGGGGCTGGCTGTAGCCCAGTGGATAGGGCGCTGGTTCACCACATGGGAGGCCCCGGGTTCGGTTCCCGGGGCCTCTCCGAGCGGGCAGACTGCCTGAGAAGGCAAGCTGCCATGGGCGGGGCAGAGCTGCCGTGGGCAAGGCAAAAAGCCACCATGGGCAGGGCAAAGCCGCCACGGGCAGGGCAAAGCCGCCACGGGCAGGGCAAGTCGCCTGCAAACGAGCAGAGCAGAGCCGCCCGCGAGCAGGGCAGGCCACCTGCGCGGTGAGCTGACTCGGTGCGTCGCCGCAACGGGGAGAGACAAAGCAGACACAGAAGAACGCAAAAATGAACACAGCAGGAACAAGCAGAAAGGGGGGGATATGTAACAAAAAAAAAAAAGAAGGGCCAATCCCAGCCTCTCACCTTATAGGTATTCTGACCCTCCCCAGCCCGCATTTGCTGGGCTCCTTTAGGCAAAAATTATTGTGATACCTGACGTTTAAATTCAGTCATTTTTATTAACTCAACTATTTAAAGCCAGCAATTTATAATTTATAAATTATGCTTGAAAGACAGATTCTCCATGCCTTGTCTACGAGTACTAAATGGAGACTTCTAGAAAATGTGGACCAGGCCTCAGATAATCTACATGCTGGTTTTTGACAGCTACAAATGAACTTTTCACACCTTTAAGGTTTCCAGGAGCGTGGGTGGCTCATTAGCTACTACAGCGAAATTTAAAAATCAGATTTTATGTGTAAGCTCTGACCAACTTGAGAAAATATTAAAACTTTGTGAAAAAAAATGTGGAAATTATGTTATTTTTTTTCCGTCTCTCAGGAAACTTAGTTACTTGGTATTTTTCTTCTACCAATTCAGTTATGCATCTGCCTGGGATGGAGAGACCAGAAATGTAATAAATTTAACAACTTTAAAAATAAGGGAAGCTGTTTTCCAGGTTAGGATGATACATACTATAAAGGTCTCTGAAGTCATTCTGTTTTAAACTCACTTTCCAATTATTTAATTCCTTAAATACATAGACAAACATCTTATAAAATGGTAAATCTTGCATTATCTTGTTATAAAGATTTCTATTTTTTCCTGGTTTATTAGAAATGAATAAAATTAAATAATAAATAAAAATAACACCAAATTACTATTTTTTTTTAACCTTGCAAATATCTGGAACATTCCCTGACCAAGATAAAGACTTCCAAGTTCATTCTTGGGAGCTGAGACAAGGAAGCCATTTGGTTTCCTTCAAGGCACATCACCCAGGTGAACATAGATTTAGATTGTGTCTGTACTAGTCAACTTTTTGTGCTGATGAGGACTTACATAAATACTGATACAAAGGAGGAAACTGTGTTTTGGAAAAAGCAGGAAAATGAGTTTGTTTCTGAGACAATGTAAGTGTGTTGAGTATGCGCATGCTGGGTCAGAAGAGGGTGTCACCCAGAACTTGTAGGAGCTTAGACGAATAAGCCATTGGAAATTGCAGGTGGAAGAGGCCACCAGTGGTGGGTCTTTGCTTTTATGAGGGTCCCGAGATAGGAGTTCTAACCAGGTGTAGCCATTTGATGTAATTATGAATTCTAAAAATCGATATTGTGGATGCTTGTGGACTGATCTGTTCATCTGGGCATGATTAAGTTATGATTAGGGCGTTGACTGGGCCACGTGAGTAGGGCGTTGAGCCTCACCCCTTGGTGGGTGTTGGAATCGAACATAAAAGGCAAGGCAAAGGACAGAGGGAGCAGATTTGAGAAGCAGCTTTTGAGAAGCAGTTTTGATGCTGGAGTTTTGATGTTGGAGAGAAGGCCCCAGGAGAAGAGAAGTGAGCCGTTTGCCTGCTAGTCTACAGCTGGCCTTGTGGAGAAAACAGAAGTGCTGAGCCCAGAGATAAATGCAACCCCGGGAAGAGAGGAACCCAAGAAGCCTGAACCCTGGCAAACTCAGCAGCTGTCTTCCTCCAACATGTGGCAATGGGCTTTGGTGAGGGAAGAAACTTACGCTTTATGGCCTGGTAACTGTGGACTTCTACCCCAAATAAATACCCTTTATAGAAACCAACCAATTATTGGTATATTGCAAAGGCACCCCTTTGGCTGACTAATACACCAGGCATTCCCTGTCCTAGGCATTTGCCAGTTTATGCCCTCCTGAGTGTCTGGACCGTTGTCGTGACTGCGTGTTAACGCCATGTCATCCAGGCCAGCTTTTACCAGCTAGAAAGTGGAGGAAAGCTGGTATTTCCCTCTCTGCCTAGGAGTCACCTTTAGAATGACCACAGCACTGTTACTACAGCTCCTTACACGCTGACTTAGAGCTTGCCCAGGGTATCTAGCAGAAAATAAGTGGATGACGATTGTTTAAGCAAATAGTTCCACTGAGTTTTTCATTTTTCACTTTATAAACAAGGCCTCTGAAAACACCAGAAGTTTTTGTCCCACTAGAGCCTTTTCTCCTTAGAGCAGTCAGACCAGAGTTTATAGTGGAGAAGTGGGGACTGATTTTCTTGTCTAGAGTTGTTTTAAAATCACATTTGCCAAGGTAATTAAGCAAGAGGTTAATAGACAGCAAATGTTCCACTGCATTACAGTCACAGCTTAAAAATGAAATTTCATTTTTTTCCCTCTTTTTGCCTTTCAATTTGGCAAAATCATCGCTATCTGAGGGACGGGCAGAGAGCAGATTAGTTTTCCAGGCCCTAAACAATAACTATATTATGGCTTGAAATGAAAATGCAAGTTAAATATCATTATAACAAGAAAAGAGAGATGTAATGAACCCCAAATCATCATCCGTAAAAAAGTAATTTAAAATGTTCACTTAAAATACAGTGAGTTTTGGGAAGAAATGAGCAGAAGGGTTTTGGAACCAACGCATTTGAAGGTGACACATCAGACAAGGTATATTCATATGTGTGTATAAATGGGAGCCTGGGTCAGATACTCAAAAGCACCTTTATGTGAATTTACAGGTATGTCAGTAAGAATAAGTGAAATAGACGGCATGGTTAACCACATTTTTTGCCTTTTTATGATCTATGCCATTTGCTGAATGATTCACTAGGCTGGATTATGGCGTGGAGAAAGGTTTGAAATGAGCCTCAATTAGCCTTCCATGTCCTCCTGTCAGAACTGGTCAGTTTCAATCTTCTTTGTACATTTCCTGATTTGAATCTGAATTTCCAGTATCCTCACTGGAATCATTTTTTACTGTTAAAATATGAGCGGAATCCTGAGGTCAGGATTTCTCAGCTCAGATAAAAAAATTAAATTCTGTACCATAATTTTTTTTCAGAGTTCCAAAGTCAGGATTTTTCCTCGAGGTCCATTTTCCGGTAAAGAAATGCAAAGCAGGCCCCAAAATAGCAATGTGGTTGAGGCAGTGATTAGACTTTCTGTGCACGTTGTTTGAGAGAAACATGGCATGATGGGCACAATCAGTTTTCTTTCAAGTGGAAATAGAGAGTGACCCAGGGGTTTTGAGTTCCTTGGTATAAGGCAGTTAATTTTCTACCACGAGTAACAAAAAAAAAAAAAAAAAAAGGATAAACCTCACCAGAAGCAACGTGCCTAACAACCAGATTATATTTTAAATAATTTTAGTGATGGTCCCTGAGGATCTGCCATTTACCTGGCAGCAGGTTTTCAGGTGAGGAGCTTCAACTAGCCCAAAGCTATGGCCAGGGCAGACAGGCTCCCCTGGCTGAGTTGGAAGGACCAGGCCTTTCTTGGAACCGGCCTGGAGGGAGGGTATAAAGGGCCTCCTACTGTGCAGAAAGTATACAGTTGCCCAGCTCTGCTTGGGCCTGGGTGGCCAAGTTCAATTCTAGAGTAAGATATTCAGACGCCCATTATGGCTGCATGTGAAAACCCAGTGTTTATCAGTAATGAAGAGGACCAGAGCTGATATTTTGATCTCTGTCTATAGTCACCAGGGTTCATTCCTAACTCTGGAGAGGAAGGAAAGGTATGCCATTTATCAGGTCCTTAAAGTCCCAGCAGTATCAGCCCCACAGTTCTTAAGCACGGTTAACAGACAGGGATCTTGAGTGAAAACAACAGAAGTCAACCCTGGTAAGTTTCAGCAGAAAAGGAATCTATGGCATGGAGACCAGGAAGCTCATTGGGAAGGCTGGAAAACTACATTCAATAATGAATGGACCAATGCAATGGGAACTGGGAAGCCAGGACCCCCCTCAAAGGTCAGCCACGTTCCAGACTGGCTAGACTCCCCTGCTGCTCACTGGCCCTGTGGCCTAGGACACGGGCTCTACTCCAGACCTGGGATGCAGCCTTGGCCACGGACCACATGGCCTCCGCGCTGCCCCCTCCTTGTCTGCTGCACTCACTCCCAAACACAAGTCCATGCTGGGGCATTCGAGAGACTGAGCTTGGGCACCCTCAGGGGCTGCAGGGGACAGCAGGAGCAAGGCAGTGGTCTTTGGAGCATGACTTCATAGCCGAAGGTAACTGTATCCCCCCAACCCTCAAACAGGAGAAGAATGGTTTTTTAAAAATCACCAGAGAAGAAATATCAACAAACATCCCTTGCCAGGGCTGTGTTATAACGTTTAACCTTCATAGCTGCCAATATTATACCCATTTTACAGATTTTGACATTGAGCTTTAGAAAGGTTTTATGACTTGCCTGTGGCCACCCAGCTAAAAACTGGTAGCTTCAAACCCAGAGCTGGCTTATTTCAAAGCCCGGGCACTGAGCCACTCCACAAATTGCCCCTGCAATCTTAACTTCCATTCAGTAAATCTAAAGGGTTCCTTTTACTCTGTGATTAAAACTTTCCTGGTTTCGGTGGTCCTGCAAAACTGTCTCAAAACCAAGCAGCTCATTCCCTAAAGGTTTTCCAACTTATTATTTTTTTCTACTTGGCAACAGCATCTTCTCACCAGATGTGTTTTAAAAAATCTCTTAACTTTACCCCATGCATTAAAGTTAACACAATGGATGTGTATAGCTTTTGGTTTTGAATTAAAAGTGTTCTCTCCTCCATTCTGTAGCCAAGTCAACCCTGCAATGTTCCCCTGATGCTAACAGCTTGCCATTCAATGCAGTGAGATGAGGAGATTAGAAATTGTAAATCAAAGCCTAACCACGCACAGCTCAGAAAATCTAATCATCGCTAAGACCTCCTCCCAAGCCCGAAAGCAACCCCTTCTTGACGTCTCAAGACAAGTGGTTAAATAACATGCCTGAGAAATTCCTATAGTAACTTACTGTCTTGAACATGTCTAAAAACTTACCAGATGGAAACTGTTAGGTTTTAATGAATTCCCCTGATATTATATAATAGTGTAGATGTGGTTGTTTTTTTTTTTTTAACCCATCCTGCATTTGGCTCCCGTGTGTTCCCATCTGCTCACTGCTATGCCTCTGGAAGTGAGTAAGGCACAGGTAAAGCCTGCATGGGGCATCCTGGGCATGTAGCACAGTGTGAGCCTCTGCTCCCAGCTGTAACTTGCGGATGGAGCCAAGCTTGAAGACTGGGCAGGGGGAGTAAGCCATTGTTTAGCTATGAGTAATGTAGACTCAAAATATTATGACTTTAGAAAAATAGGGGTTTATCTTTTACATTTTAGGGAGAAATATATAAGTGGTGGGTCCGAGGCTGGAATGTAGACTCCAAAGAGTCATCAGGAACCCAGCTCCAATACTGTTCTGTTCTGTCATACTTAGCATATGACTGAATCTGCCAGTGGCCTCTTGATCACAAGCTAGCTGCTGGAGCTGTGGTCATCACATACAAGTTCCAGGCAGGAAGAAGGGCAAAAGATACACATCCATTTAGTTAGCCACCACCTTCCCCCGCGCCCCCCCGCCCCAGCACCACCTTCCTGCCTTTAGGGAACATTCCCAGAATCTCTAACTCCTGCCATCTACCCAACTTCTTTCTGCTTATGTCTCATAATCCAGAACTTTTTTGTTCATAGACCAAAACATGCTGAGAGATATAGTTGCTTTTTAAAAAGTTGGACACATTGCCAGTTGAGAAAATATTAGGCTTTAGGGGAAAGCAGTATGCCCTGAGGAGTGACTTGATAATTTTTCCAAACCATCTTCTCTCTGGTGCTGTCATTTGTAAAATAATCAAAACATATCTGGTATACAAGTTTTGCCATGAGCTGGCCTCTGTCTACTTGTCCCACATCTTGTACTATTCTCTCTCAGCTTCATCAAATGTTCTTTAAACCTATCTGGCTTTTGCACTGCCTGTCCCTTTCACCTATACTTTTTCCAGATCCTTGGGTGGCTGACTCTTTAAATGCCATCTCTTCAGAAGAGATGTCCCTTACTACCCAGTTCAGTGTAGTCTCCCCCACCCCCCACTCTCTGACCACATCATCCTGATTTATTTTCCTCTTGTACATCTCAACATCAGACATGCTCCTGTTTATTTGTCTACAGTCTGTATCCTCCCACCAGAATACAAACCCCTGGAGGGCAGGTACCTTGTCTGTCTGGAAGTGACCTCTCAAAATTTCTGTAGAAATGTAAATTATGGGCTTACCTGAATTTGAAAAGAAATGACTTTATTATTTTTTTTTTTCAAAAAGATCACTTCAATGGTAATTACTTCCTATGTGACAATTAATAAAATTGTCTAGGGTCTCTCTTAAGCAAGCAAAGTGATTTGCTGCTCTAGTTTGCCTCCTGGTTCCAGTTTGGACCTCAGCCAAATTGCAGATTAGCACCTGGCCTTGGGCTCCACTGACCTCTAGAAGAGATGGAGCCTTGACTGCAATATCCCCACCAGGCTTGTATGTTCTGTGATGGTAGGAACAAAGGCTGGCCGTGGGGTCTAAAGGAAAGACGGGCGCATCCTACAAGAGATGGTGGGCAGTACTGGCGGGCTGAGGACGTAGGAAGCCATCTCAGGCCTGGGAGGTAGGGCCTTGCAGGGGCCCCTGTGGGCAGGTCCAGAGGTCGACAGCTGGCCCAGTGGTGAAAAAACACCTTGAGACTCAGAGCCTGACTGTCCACCCAGGAATACTTCATGGAGGCAAAGAAGGGGCACTATAACCTCCTTCTCCCCAACTTTCTGCTGCTCTCGAATGGAGAAATGCCATCTAATACTGCAGCCCACTTAGGCTGTCCTTCTAGACA
Source organism: Chaetophractus vellerosus (assembly GCA_004027955.1). Classification (NCBI taxonomy): domain Eukaryota; kingdom Metazoa; phylum Chordata; class Mammalia; order Cingulata; family Chlamyphoridae; genus Chaetophractus; species Chaetophractus vellerosus. The sequence continues at coordinate 11,394 of PVKH010006314.1, forward strand.
TGCTGACATTTTTATTCCCTGCTTCCTGAAGCTCAGAACCTTAACCATCACAGGTTCGGTTTGGGGAAGGATAGAATGCCCCTGGGGAACATTGAGGGCTTCATCCTCCCCACTCTGACGGAGATTGCCTCACGCAGACGTTTCTGCCAGAGCAAATGTTCTCAATGAGAAAAGGAGTGGCCCCCACCCGGCTTCTCCTGCTTAGATCTACACGGGCCCTGGATGCCTGAGGCCTGTGTCACTCACCAGAATCCCCGCGGGCTGCTTATTCCAACACAGAGCCTGGCCCACCCATACAGCTGAATCAAAAGAGCTGCATTTTGAGCGAGCGCCCAAGGAGGTTCTGATGCCCAGCAGAGTTTGAGAATTAGTTCCATACTTGCGTCAATAAAACTGTTGTGGCTTCCCCGTCCAGCCAAATTTCCCACAGGCTGGGCTGAAATGTACGATTTTAGGTTAATTTTCTTAGGATATTAACATTTAATGATTTCCTTTAAACTTTTTTCCCCTTTAAATCCAATTTCGCAGAGCCATTTGAGTGATCTGAGTTCATGTAATTTCCAGAAGTCAGCTTCTTATTCTGTCCTTGGAGATGGATGTGGGGGAGAAATCGTGAGCGGAAAGCTTACTCTTCTCTGGCTCCAGAAGGCTCTCTGTGCAGCCTCAGGCATACTTCTGGAAATCCAATGCCTTAGTGGCTGAGAGTACACCCTTATTTTATTCCTATTGTGGACACTGGCTCCGAGGTCTTCTTGGTGGAAGCTCCTTTTCCTACCTGCTCAGAGCAGCTAAAAGCCCCAATTCTGCAGTTGGCATGTAATTCCCATATTCGTTTATTGTGAGATTCAATTCTTTTCAATGAAATCTGTGTTTATTATGTACCTCCTATGAGTAGGCATTATGCTTGGCTCTGGGAGGAGAGGAATGGAGTGGATACAAAGGTAACTCAAATGAGGTTCCTGCTGTCCAGGAATTGTCAACCTATTGGGAGGGACATCATGAGACAGCTAATAGAGCGCGAGGAAAGACAAAGTAAGCACCAGAGGAGGGGGAAGCCTGCTCAGAGGCAGAGGGTCACTACATCCAGAGGTCAAATGGCTTCCCCAGGGGAGAGCAGGAGGCATGGCAGACGTGGAAAGCACTCTCTATGGGAGCCAAACGAGCCTTTCTGTCGCAGGTTTAGGTGGTACATCTGAAGACAGCAGAGACCATGTGCTTTTAAAAGTTCACCCTCAGTCCCTGGAGCAGGAGGTTGTTAGGTGAGCACCTTTCAGCGCGGGCCAGCTGGGTTAACCAAAACCCTGGGTCAGCTGGTCTCAGACCTGCTCTGTCATTGTCACAGGCAGGCACAGTGGTCTCCACGAGCAGTGCTCCCAAATTCAGTTTAACTGTTTCCCAGCTTAATGCTTTGCATTTGCCATAAACCTATGTAAAAATCACGTGACTTCTGAGTG
>PVKH010006315.1:0-13370 GCA_004027955.1 Chaetophractus vellerosus
GCGACCTGCCCTGCCCGTGGCGGCTTTTGCCTGTCCGTGGCAGCTTTTTGCCCTGCCCACGGCGGCTCCGGCCCGCCCATGGCGGCTTGCCATTCTCAAGGCAGTCTGCCCACTAGGAGAGGTCCCCGGGAACCGAACCCAGGGCCTCCCATGTGGTTTCCCAGCGAGCTCTTTATCCACTGAGCTATCTAGCCGGGCCAGCCTCTGTGGTTTTTGATGAGAAATCCATACTTAGTCTTATTGAGGATTGTGATAAATCACTTTTCTCTTGCTGCTTTCAGAATTCTCTCTTTATCTTAGTTATTTGAAATTTTTTTTAGTATGTGTTTTGTAGTAGGTTTACTAGGATTTACCCTGTTTGGAGCATGTTGTGCTTCTTGGACATCTATATTTATGCCTTTGATAAGATTTAGGATATTTTCAGCTATTACTTCCTTAAATATTTATCTGCCTTTTTTCCCTTTTCTTCTCCTTCTGGACCTCCCATGATGCATATGATGATATGCTTCATGCTGTCACACACTTCTGTTCTTTTCTCCATCTGTTCTTCTGGCTGTATAATTTCAATTGTCCTGCCTTCTAATTTTCTGATTGTTTCTTCTGCCTGTTCAAATCTGCTATTGTATGTCCCTAGTGTATTTTTGATCTCCTTTACTGTGTTTTTTTCATCCCCATAATTTCTGTTATGTTTCTTTTTAAACTTTCTAATTCTTCTTTTTGTTCACATATTGCTTTCTTATTATGCTTTAGCTCTATACCCATATTTAACTTATTTCTGTCCAAGTTTCCCTTCAGCTCCTTGAATTGATTTGAGATTTGTTTGAACTTCTTTGATTATTTGTTCCAAAGTCTGTCTCTCTGAAGATTTAATTTATTCCTTTGACTGAGCCTTATATTTCTATTTCTTAGTATGGCCTGCAATTTTTTGCTGATTTCTGGACATCTGATTTTTTTGATGTGCTAACTCTTAAGAAGTCAGTTTCTCCTTCTTGCCTAGGATTTTATTGTAGATTGACTATGTGTTAAGGCTTCTCAATGCTTGGTCCAGCTTATACTGAACCTTTAGAGTAGCCTGTGCTTAACTGTTCAGCTTTCCTCAGGTCTTCTGTACCTGTTTCTTGTTCTGCAACTTTTAAGAACTCTTTATTATGTACAATTGTTTCACCTCCAGAAGAAGGCTGCCTTTTCACTGATTCTTCTCCAGGACTCTTGTGTTTGCTGTTTCTTTGTGTGCAGATTTTCCTCCCTAGCTCCTATGATTTGCTCAACTTCTCTCCCTCATTCATTGCCCCCTTTTCATTATTATCAGTCCCTGGGCCCATCCTGCAGCTCAGTTTCTCTTTTTTTGCTGAGGCTTTTCTGCCTTCAGTAATTTATACTTTTGGGTATCCCGCCTCCAGGGCGCCAGATAGGCAGTGTTAAAAAATAACCATTTTTCTGTTCAGAACTCCAGCAATTAGAGGCCAGGTTAGGTGTGTACACTGCTTGCCAAGAGTTCTGTCATGGTTCTCTTGTTTCCTGGGGGTTCTTTTGTATGCACAGGCTTGCCATTCACTTGGGTTCTACCTTGAGTCTGTGTGGCCTTGGGTATTCTGACTGAATGTGTGAGGTTCTAATTTGCTGTCATGAATGGCTCTGCAATCTGCAACCATGGCAATAGGTATGGGTAGTTTGGGTAGTTTGACTCTTAAACCAAGCGAGACAAAGTGATTGGGAGGCATCTGGACTGGCAGGAATTTTTTTTCCCCCTTCACTGCAGTGTTTGTGGAGTCCTTCTCCAAGCTCTATTGTCTCCAGAGTTCCAAACAAGTGGGGTTTTTTCTTTTATGAGTTTTTTCTGAGGTGAGACTTTTCTGGGGGACGTCATATGTTGCTTCTTGATGATATCCTTCTCCTGGTTGTTCAAATAAATTTTGAGACCAAGCATACCCTCTTACTTTTTAGAGAATCACAATGTTTTGAAAATTCCAATAGCAGAGAAACCAGTTTAGTCTTGAATTTATCAAACCTATTTGGCCAAGGAATACTTTTCCCATGTAATATCAATCTATATCCCTCAAAACCAGGGTTCCAAGCAGTGTACTTTTTTTTTTCCTAGATGGTATTTTTTAAAAATATATTTTAATTAATTTTTAAAAAAGATACATCGATTACATAAATGTTACATAAGCAGTGTACTTTTAAGAAACATAGAACTAGGGGCATTCCCTTAAAATCAGGAATGATATAAAGTTTCTATTATTACTGTTATGATTTAACATTGTTTAAAAAGCTCTAGCTAGGATGAGGCAGGTGAAATATAAGAGGTATACCTACTCGAATAAATAAAATTACCCTTAATTGTAAATGATGTTACTTTCTACTTAGAAAACCTAAGAGTATAAAACCTTAAGCTACTAAACTAAAAATTAGCAAACTCATGGTGACCAGCATCATTATAAATGCACACACACACCCCTTCCTTTTCTAGCGTTCTTATACAATGCTATAATAACCAGTTAGAAAATAACATAGGAAAAAAAACCTTATTAAAAATAGCGACAAAAATATGAATTATATGAAATTAAATTTAGCAAGAAATCTGTTTGTATCACAAAACTTTACTGAAGGATATTGGTAAATACATTTTAATTGAAAAAAAGATGGTCCACCAAAATTCAATACACATAAATTCATTTTTATATGTATATAACAGTATGTTTATATTTCTTTAATCATGAATGAGTTTGTAAACCTCTTTTATAGACTTATAAACTATTTGTTTTTCTGTTCATTATGACAACGACTAACATTTATTGAGCACTTAATTACCCTGGGCAAGGCACTGTTATAAGGGGATTGCATGTTCATTTAATGCATTGCTTCCTCACATCGTTTGCTCTTTTAAACTAATAATTCTTTTTAAAATTAATCTTTTAAAAATTCATTGTATATTAAAGAAATTACCTTTAGTTAAATTTTGCATTTTTTTTGTTTCACTTTTTGTCCTTTTATTGATGTGTGTATGTATTATATACACAATTTTACATTTTTGTATGGTCAAATGTCTTATAATTTTCTTTATCGTGTCAATTTCTTTTAGGCCTATTGCTGGATATTTAATAGGTGTCTAATTATGAATGGAATCTTTTTTCCCTAATTTTTGAATTGCATTTTGATGATTTTTGAATATGATCTTGTATTTGGCCATCATATTGAGCTCTGTTATTAGTCACATTAATATTTCATGAGATATTCTTGAATTGTGTAGGTGTTCAATAAAAGCTGGATATTACATATTCTTAATATTTGTTCCTCATTTCCTTTTCTTTTTGCATTGCTAAGATTACTGGAATAGTGTTAAATAATATTAGTGTTCATGAAAGGCATTTTTGCCTTACTTGATGTTAATGGTAATTGTTTATTAATTAATATGATAGTCTTATCTCATGTTTCATGGGCACTTATTTTGAGAGAAAGTAGCCTAGTAAATGGACATTACCTTGAGGGTTAAGAGACCAAACTTTTCTCAGTATGTGATTTTGTACAAATATATTTTTCTCAATTCTTCCATTTATAAAGCTAGGATATTAATCTGCAATGTGAAAATTCTAATAAGGAAGCTTCTAATATATATAAACTATCATTGCAGCCCACCTATAAAAGTGTCATGATATGCCATTTATTGAGTTATTTTCAGGTCCTTATTGATTGATATTTCATCTGGGGACATGGTTTCTGAGTTTATGAAAGAATTTTTCTTTTGAATTTTTGGTCACTCTATTGCTAATATTAATAGCAATTTATGTACTTTTGGTGTATACTGTAGTGAAAAAGCTTAGTCACACTTTTTCATTTCTTTCCTTTCATATCTTAATTCCGTTACCAAAAATTTCAGAGCTAGACTAAAAAAGGACAATTCTCAATTATATAGGAAAATTGAGGGGTAAAGTAATACAGATAAAAGAATGGTTCATCTCAAACCTGCCTTTTGAAATGCATTATTCTATCATCAGAGATTTAGTAATGAACAAGACAGTTTCTGCCTTTTTGAATTCTGCATGATATATTCTCAGCTGAGATTTACTAAGACTAATATTTTGTTAGTCTCCAATTCCTAGCACAATGCCTGGAATTAATTTTAGTGCTCAGTAAATGTTTGCTTAACATACTTGAACTTTAATATTTATGAAACATAGATTCCTATATAATGATTCAATGGGTATGGACTAGGGTCCAGGAACCAACACTATTAACAAACATCTCAGGGCAGTTTCCTGTGGAGTGACAAGTTCGATTTGCCAAGCAGTCTGGCTTTACATCTTCTTAATATACCCTCTGTTAATACTGCCTTTTGTTTTCCCAAAACTTTGCTGATATGTTCATATGTAATGTGTTTACTACTAATTACATTTACTTTTTGGAAAGATGTGGTATTTTATGCGGTGCATTTTATAATATTTTAGGGAGTACAATTTATAATGCTGCAATGTTTGTTTTTAAATGAAATTAAAACACAAATAAATAAGAAAAGATAAATTTGTTGTGGATAATAAAATTGGCAATAATCACTGACCATTGTGAGGGCTTTTACTCCCAAGTAGATGTGTCGTGAATACCAATTTACACCATAAAAAAAAAAATTTAACAGCCATTCATTTATTCACATTTTCTTGTAATTCTACCTGTGTTCTAAATTTACGCTTAAGATCTATTGAAAAACAAAAATTCTGCTTCCTTAGATAGTTTTTTGTCTAGTCTCCATTTTTTTAAGTTGGTAGTTTAGACCATATATTGAACATAAGTTATATTTTGATAATTTTAACAGTGTGCTCTGTTAACTTGTTTCCTAAACTATTTTTTTAAAAGATTTATTTTTTATTTATTACACCCCCCCTTCTGCTTGCTCTTGCTGTGTGTCCATTCTTGTGTTCCTCTCTGTCCGCTTTGCCTTCCCCTGTTGCGGCGACACGCTGAGATCGGTCACTATGCAGGCGGCTTTGCCCCGCTTGTGGGCAGCTTCTGCTTCCATTCACGGCCAGCTCTGCTTCAGTTCGTGGGTGGCTGGCTGCGCTCCATTTGCGGGCAACCTGCCCTGCCCGTGGCGGCTTTGCCCTGTCCATGGCAGCTTTTTGCCCTGCCCATGGCGGCTCTGCCCGCCCATGGCGGCTTGCCCTTCTCAAGGCGGTCTGCCCTTCTCAAGGCAGTCTGCCCGCTAGGAGAGGTCTCCGGGAACCAAACCCGGGGCCTCCCATGTGGTATACCGGCGCCCTATCCACTGGGCTATACGGCTGGCCCCTGTTTCCTAAACTAGAGCACTAAGGGATGTATGGAATTTTATTAAGGAGGTGTTTGAAGCTGCACAATAAAATAATTACTGTATTTTAGAGCACTGTTTCCACTAAAAGACTAATGGGGGTAGAAGATTAGCAATTTAGTTGTTTAGCATTTAAAAAGTTTTTTTTTTATGCTGAAACCAAATGATTCTCAAGACAAGAAGCAATGCATTTCACAATAACAGTAGACTACCATAGAGACCATAAAGATGTGTATCAGTTCCCTCTGGTGGAAAAGGTTCAAGTGTACTTGATTATATTTGAAGTCAGTTGGTGTCATCGAAAGTTGTGAGATTAGTGAACTGACTAACATAAAATGCTTGTCAGTAAAGTTGAGAAAGAACCCTCACTTTATCAGTTAGCTTTGCTTGTATCATTAACATACCAAAATGCCAATCAGTACTCCCTTAGGCTGCTCAAAAGAATATGTTACCAAATGCACATTTACAACTTGGGGACTTTTATATTAACAAACCACACTTTAAACTAAACCCTAAGCCCATAAATTTTCTGGTCCAAAGGTAATTTGGGTTATTATTTAATTTACAAAAGGATGGAACATGGTATTCCTTTAAATAGCTTGCCCCTTCAGTTTACAAATGTCCATTATATTGCCAGTGTTTAGGCCTGCCTCTAAATAATGCAAGGTATACTGATAGTCCATAGATGTTCAGTTTTTTAAATATAAAACATCTTGGCAAAAAATTTGGAAGCCTGTGTTAACGTTTTAATGCTGGATGGACTCCAGAAAATCCTTCCTGTAGAACTAACCCATTCATGTAGGTGTAAACCTATCATTGGTGGGACCTTCTTTTTTATTAGATTACTTCAGTAGGGTGTGACCCAGGGTGGGTCTTAATCCTCTTTCTGAAGTTCTTTATAAACTGGATGAATATGGAGAGAAAAAAGCTGCAAAGACAGAGAAACCCCCAGAAGCTGAGAGGGAAAGCCCTGGAAACCAGAAGCAGAAACCAATAGAAAACAGCAGCAGAGAGAAAGCAACAGAGCAGGAAGCTGAAGGCAGGGAAGCCTGGAGGAGGAGGGAGAGCCCCAGCAGATGTCATCATGTGCCTTGCCTTATGAGAGAGGAGTCCAGGATTGCAGACAGCTGGTCTTCAGGGAGAAAAACACTGCCTGATGAAGCCTTGATTTGGACATTTTCATGACCTCAGAACTGTAGGCTTTTAGGCTAATAAATCTCCATTGTAAAAGCCAACTTATATCTGGTATATTGCTTTTGGCAGCTTTTAGCAAATTAAACAGCCTGTAGAATCTGTGTGTGTGTGTGTGTGTGTGTGTGTGTATTTAATACTTACTAAATAGGTTGGTGTGTAAGCAATATTGATATAATTGCCTTTAACTCTGTTATATGTATTGAGATTTAGGCTGCTTAAATGTGCCACTTGTTTTTCATTAAGTATGACCATTAAAAAAATCATTTGACTTGTAGAGAGACATGAATGTATTTGTAGAGTATATAGATGGAAATTTTTTTTTTTTTTTTTTTTAAGATTTATTTATTTTATTACATATCTCCCCTTCCCCCCCCGTTGCGGCGACGCGCCGAGACTTGGTCACTGCACAGGCGCGGCTTTCCCCGCTTGTGGGCGGCTTCTGCTTCTATTCACGGCCGGCTCCAGTTCGCGGGTGGCTGGCTGCGTTCCATTCACAGGCGACCTGCCCTGCCCGTGGCGGCTTTTGCCTTGTCCGTGGCAGCTTTTTGCCCTGCCCACGGCGGCTCCGGCCCGCCCATGGCGGCCTGCCATTCTCAAGGCGGTCTGCCCGCTAGGAGAGGTCCCCGGGAACCGAACCCAGGGCCTCCCACGTGGTATCCCAGCGCGCTCTTTATCCACCGAGCTATCTAGCCGGGCCCTAGATGGAAATTTTGGCACAGTATATTTTTACTTCAGTGACTTCAGGAAGAATGGATGAAAACCTTCTAATAGGGTAATTATGGGGATAGCAAATTAGGTAGCATGCTGTGTATTTTTTTGTGTGTGTGGACCTTGCCATTGAATAGCCGAGAGAAGTATAAAACATTTCCTCTATGTAGAACATTAAATTACAAAAAGTATATTTTGTTCTTTTGAATTTACTTCTGTTTATACTTGACTGAAGAAGAAAAATGGCAATCGGTAGAATCGGCATAGTTTCAGGTTTTCATATTTTAAGTTCCTTGATTTACTACTGTACTTGTTGCTCCCTCAAACAGGTTTAATTTACCTCATCTGTAAAACTAACTGTAGATTACACGTTTTTTATAACTTGACTAATTACTTTTAATATAAACTTATAAAATAAACTGTGCATTATAAAGGGAAAAAAAACACCCTATTTTCTGTCTTCACATTTCTTAAGCTTTAGGAGAAACAGAAGTAGGAATTAAATAGCTGAAAAGGGTTTTTGTTTGCTTATCCAGAGGATAGATAAAATAAGAGGGAAAAAAGAGAAGCTTTATCCACAAAGGCTTCTGGAGGTGCAATAGTAAATGTTGGGGCTTCTCTAAGGAAGTGCCCTTCAATTTTCTGTTCTTGTTTTTCGATATTTTGGGAGGAGAGCCCTTGTTTGAGGATATAGTTTCTGTGATATGAAATACTGACTTAGCTAAGAATTTAAAAAAAAGTGTATGGCAGGTATATAAAAGCAAATTGCAAAGACAAAAGAAATGTAGTAAAAAAGTCCATAGCACCTCTGGAAAAGAGGGAAGGACACAAGCGATGGACCAGAAAATTAATGGGCATTTTGGAAAGATATAATGTTGATAAGATTAGATTACTGAAAATTACTGGTACCAAACAGCCTGTAAAATAAAATCGGAAAAGTATCTGGTTTTCTGAGTAGAAAGTAAACTTGTTTCTTTAGTAGTTTAGAAGTTCATCTAGCTTAGTGATGACAGGGCTGGGGCAGAAAAATGGCCCAGTAGGCAATATTGGTGTAACTGGAAGACTTTAGAATCCAGTGAAAATTGAAAGAAAATGTCTGCTAGTCTCTACCCCTTTCCCACACTCAGGGAAAAGCCCACTCACAAAGTCCCACAGTCTTCCATTATGGTTTTGATGGTAGTGGGGGAGACTCTTGAGGGAAATAGAGCAGTAACTGTGCTGGCCATCAGTACTAAAAAATCCAGCTCGTCCTTTAAAACAGTGGAGAATCACTGAATGACTGAGGAAAATCAAGAGTGCAAAAGAGAGTACTAATACTAAAACAATCAAAGCAAATAGAACAGAAATTATAGTTAATGTAGAAAATATCAAACTGAAAGTTTCTAGTTAGTATTAAGACATTTTGCGAAAGGAACAGTGCAAAAAGTTCTTGACAATTAAAAATATGATTTCCAAGTAAATCCCTAGAGGCCATTAAATGTAGAGTACTAAATTGACCCCAAAGCTGCTCTCAGGGTATTTGCTGACCTCAACGCTTTCATTTAAAGGTTTCATGGGGTTGAGGAGATCATATGTGGACCTGTACTACATGAGGAGCTGGAGTTGAGACCTCCTGCACAGGGCCAAAACTCTTGCAGATAAGCTTTCATTGAAAGGTGCCTAGAAAAAATTTACCTTCCAGCAGAGAGACATCAGAGAAATTTCCTTCTCTTGGCCTTTGGGTGTGAGACTGAAAAGTCTCCCCTAAAAATTTGTGACCATAAACCTACTTTCATATGGATGTGGGATTCTAATTTATACTACCTTACAGGAAACTGAAGGCAGAGATAATTATTTAAAAGTAATCAAAATGTTGATAGTATTATAAACCATCTAACCGAAACAAAAGTTAACAGTTTTTAGAGGGATGTACCCTCATGGTAAACCTTGTAGTATACCCATTAATACAACCTATATTAAGTGCTTTCATATTCCAAAATTACAAAACTATGAGAAAATAAGCAATCACAAGCAAAAGTAAGCAGGAAAAACAAACATCAGAACTAGACCTTGGTGAATGTCAGATATTGAAATTACCATCATAAGTCTGTGGAATACATATGTATAAAATGTTTAAAGAAGTGAAAGGGTGGATTGAAAACATGAGCAAGGAACAAGATACTGTCAGAAAATACCAGGAAGATTTGGAAAAAAATATAACCTTTCAGAAATTAAAAATATAATAATAGAAGTAGAAATACATTGAATGGCTTATAGATTAAACACAGCTTAAGAGAGAATTAATGAACTTTGAAGATAGATTTGAGACCCAGAAATATGGAAACATGAAAGATATGTTTAGAGGCAGAAGCATAAACATGCCTAATATGTGTAATTGGAGTTCCAGAAAAGAAGAGTGAAGAGACTGATGACAGTCAATATACAAAGAAATAATGCCAGAAAATTCTCCAAAATTAAAATAAGTAAATAATTAGACTAAAGAAGCACAATGAATACAGAAGAAGAAAAATAACCTGAGAATACTAAAGTCAAAGAGAACTTAAATGCAGCCAGAAATAGATTACCTACGAAGGTATAAAAGTTAGATTGGCAGTCAACTTCTAAATTACAGCAGTGGATACTGGAAGTCAGAGAACTAGATCTTCGGATACTAAGGGAATGTCATCCTAGAAATGATAAACAGCAAAATCATTAAAAAATGGGGGTTTTGAAAAACATTTTCAGTGTTTTCAGATGCAATGAGATATAATTTTACATTGCACACCAACTCATATAATTACAACTGAATTCAAATTTTCAGAAAACAGAATTTGATCTCTCTCTGAACCTTGCTGCTTTGTTCCCCTTCTTTCTTTTCCCCTTTCCCCTTCTCTCCCCACCATTCTCCTCTTAAAAAAAAAAAAAAAAAAAAAAAAAAAAAAAAAAAAGACTGTCTGTGACCCACTAATGTGATTTCACAAACCACTCATGGGTAATGAGCAGCTGTTTGAAAAGCACTGACTTAAAAGAAACTCTCACACATAAGTGATCAGAGACAGGATAAGGATATTCATAGCAATATTTGCAAGAGTGAAAAATTGGGATCAATCTTGAGTGTCCAACAAATGGAGAATGGATAAGCTGTGTATATCTGTGTAAGGACTTTTCACTCTAAATCATAGTAAATCAGGGAATTACAGTGCCAGCATTCAGTGGATGTACTTACAAATAATGTCTACTATAGAAAGCAAGTTCCAGAATATATAAAGTATGTTTATATGAAGTTTAAAAAAGGCCAAGTGATGCTTTATATAGTTTTATGGATATAAACATATATTAAAAACATGTAAAGAAAACCGTGGAAATGATTAAACCATATATAGGGTGGTTACTACCTCTGTGAGGGAGAGAAAGTTATTTCTGTTATCTGGATACAATTTTTTTTTCTTAAGATGGATTGTTTATACATAGGGATTTATTAAATAATTATACTCTTATATATCTTATATTTTACAATAAATTTTTATAATGGGATGTGGCAATATTGACAACAAAATTGAGATTCTCTTAAACAGTGTAGCAAAATCTTGAATATTATGAGAGTAAAATCGAGACCTAAAGAATAGATCCAGGGGATTGATATCTGTGAAATAGGAATTCCAGAAGTAAAACATGTAGGAGAAGCAGTAGCTAATAAAATGGTGGAAGAAAAATTTCCTGAACTGAAGAAAGCCTTGAAACATGACATCCTGAAATCAAATTTCTGACAAAATCAAATTACTGGTGAAAGTTTTGAATTTCAAGGAGCATAAAAAACTTGATATTTTCCAGATAGAGAAAACAGTTTTACCCTAATGGAAAAAAAAATCAGATTGGGATCTGGGTTTTCTTATGCAGCACTGCATACTAAGAAATAAGGAAAAAATTCCTATAAAATTCTGAAATAATAGCATTTTGACCATAGAGCTCTAAATGCAGCAAAATTATTTTTCAAGAATGAGGGCAAAATATATATTCTTCCCAAATGACTCTCTGTACTATACCACTTATGGATTTAAATATATAAATATATGGAAATACTTAAAGCAAAATGAAATGAATCAGAATAGAGAATTCTGAACAAGAAAAGAAATGATGAGTGAAAGCAAACAACAATCCAACCCCCTTCCCCCCAAATCAGTGAAATGTATGGGTAGATCTGAATAGTTGTTAATATTGTACTTTGGAGTATAATAGAATTTAAAAATTTTTTCCTAATAAAACTGAGGATATCAAAGAAAAATGACAACGGGGAAGTAAAATTCTAGATGATTTAATAAAACCTGTAGCGGGTGAAGGGGAAAGTAAAAGAATACTAACATTGATTTCTATGCATAGAGTTACAGGAGTGACTACTTTTTACTTCTTGATACAGGTTGAAATACATGTTGAAAGTTTAAGGAGAGTTGTTAAAAGATGGCAATAGTATGACTAAAATATATTAAACAAAAAATCTTAACAGCATTGCGCAGTGTGACATTAGTCCAGCAGATTTGGGGGAATTCCCGAAGAAGAAAGCAGGTGGCGTGAGAAAGGCAGAGAAACCAAAGCAGAGACAACCACAACTGGAAGCAGGCACTGGAGAAGATTATTGCCAAGGCTCAAGAAATTCTTCCTCAGTGGACCTGGAGAAACTCCATTCATGTCAAAGAATTGAAGTGTTGGGGGATCATTGGAGTAATTAATTTTAAAATTGCCTGCAGCATCTCGACTCTTTCCTTCCCTATATATACAGAATGATTTTCAGCAGGGGTATTTATATCCAGAGTCTTGGCATCTGTTCTGTTGATGATGATTCTGGAGAATGCTTTCTGGTATGTGTGTTGGGGTTGGAGAGAAGCAGAACAGAGATAGTCTCAGAACTCTGGTAGAGTGGGTAAAAATAAAGATGACAATACCCTAAAACAATAGGGAGGATGCCTTCAGAGAGGGACAGACTGATAGATCCACAGGAGAAACCCAGGCTAGTTAGATAATTTTGGAATACCATTCACATTTAGAACACCAAGAATCAAAAGAAAACCAGCAGTACAAAATAGAAGATGAACTGAGGGAAAAACTGACCACTAGAGAATGGGAATAATGTGGGAAATTGATGGAACTTAAATGTAATTTGTATCCTCAGAGAGGTTTAAAGAGGATAAAATAGCTTAAAAAAAAAAACCCACCAAAAAACAAACAAACAAAAAAAAAACACAATTAAAAAAACCAAACAAAACTTAAGTTGCTTTGAAAAAAGCAATCTTCAGAATTCTCAGAAACTAAAAACTGATTGTTAAAGAAATTCAAAGGAAGGACTGAAAACAGAATTAATAATTAGAAGTAAACTTGAGGAAACTTCCTAGAACCTAAAGATAAAAAAGACAAAGATAGAAAATATGGGCAAATGTTTAAGTGGTGTGTTGGATGGAACCAGGTAATTCAGTCTTTAGAGGAGATAGAAGGAGGGGGAGGGGACAATCAAAGAATTAATAGAGCACAATATGTAGATGCCATGGAGTGTTATATTTTTTGAGAAAAGGGTGGAGGAGAGAATACTTTTTTCTTTAAGCATGATATTGTTTCATAAGAAACATTTTGATTAAAAAAGATTTATAAGTTATATTGGAGAGGAGGGGAGGCTAGCATGAAAGTAGCAGTGGCTTAATTTACACATAGTCTCAAGCTCATAGTTTTCTTTGTGATGTACACTTTTCTGTTATTTCTTAGCAACCATCTCCTTCCTCCACTATTCCTAGATTTTCACACACATTTTTCACACATTTCTCTGAATCTCCCTTTTTCCCCTCTAGAGTATGGGAGTGTGGGTGGCTAATTCCCTCATGCATACAGACTTTATAAGAGATGACATATTCATATGGAAAATACCTTATAGTAAGTGTAATGGTTTAAGTTTGATTTAATTATGAATTCCAAAAATATAGATTAGATTATGTTTGTAAGCTGGTCTGTTCATCTGGGCATGATTGAGCTGTGAGTAGGGCGTTAACTGCCATGTCAGTGAGACGTTGAGCCCTGCCCCTCGGTGGGCGTGGTCTAAAGTATGGAAGGCTAGATAAGAGGAAGCAGAGATTTGGAGAAGCAGATTTGAGAAGCAGTTCTGATGTTGGAGTGAGCTGATCGCCGGATAGGCTACAGCTGGCCTTGTGGAGAG
>PVKH010006316.1:0-21170 GCA_004027955.1 Chaetophractus vellerosus
GCAAGCCAGGCATGGAAGGACCAATATTACATGATCTCACTGATATGGATTTGGCACATTGAGCAGACTCAGAGAGCTATTGCCCGGAAGATAGGTTTACAGGAAATAGAAAGGTAGAACAAGATTTTGAGCCAATGCTCATATGGGCGTAGTCTATGATAAGATGGAAGTGTGTAATTGGGCATTGAAGGGATATGACAGAAGGGTAGTGATACTATTGTGTTGGGCAGTGCAGGTTTGACAGGTGGGTAGAGTGGGGAGGGTGGGGTTAGATGGTCCATGGAACTGGGGGGAGGGTTGGGGGAGGGACCAGGTAAACACTGGTGGTTGGCGGTTAAGTGATTGAAAGTACAAAGTTGGGAATGCTCAGATGGCAATATGACAAGAAAGGGTTACTGGTTTAGTGTGTTCAGTGTGGGTGCATTCAGGACAAGCACACCTGGGGCAGGCTTCTAGGGAATGTGTGAGAGATCATTTTGTCACAATGTGTATCAGTGGGTGTAAACCCACATAATGAGTGGGAATGTCCTGGAATCCCATTCTGAGGAGGACCAATATGTTCTTAGGCAGAGGGGTGGGAGTCTCTCGAGAGCATGGTGGTTTCTAATAGAGGAGGACAAACCAGTGTGTCAAGACCTCAATGTTGTTGCAAGTAAGTGAATCTAGCCATCCAAGGAGTGAAGCCAGGTGGTCACCATGGGCCCTGAGGGGAGTGGGAGGGAGGAATAAAATAGGTGGAAGAAGGGATATTTAGTGAGCAATGGAATTGTTCTACATGATATTGCAATCATGGACACAGGCCATGTTAAATATCATCAAAATTTATAAAAGTGTATGGTCTAAAATGTGAATCATAATGTAAATTATAGACCATGGTTAGCTATATTTCACTATTTGTATATCAGTTGTAACAAATGTACCATCCACATATAAAAAAAGTATTGATATGGGAAAAGGGAAAAGGGGGAGGATTTGGGGTATATGGGAGTCCCCTGTATTCTTATGTGACTTTACTGTGACCTAAACCTTCTTTGAAAGCAAAATGAAATGAAGTAAGACACTGGGGAAAAAATGGAAGGGAATATCACTCTACATACAGGACACCAGATATTACAGTGATGAAAGGCAAAATGTAAAAAAAAATTTTTAAATATTTTTCATTATTTTTTAATATCCCAATCTTTTAATTTAATTTTATTTTCAGTTTTTTTGGAATTTTTATGTATTTTATTTCTTATATTTAGACATATCATCATTATTTCATTCTCCTATTAAATGTATTTGGCTATTTTATTGGCTTCATTTTTGAAGAAGCTTTGGATCACAGAAGGGTTACAACTGGGACAGGGGAGGATCATTGGTGTGGAGTGTCAGTGATGGGGGATACACAGGAGGAAGTTCACCAGGGCATACATATGAGGTATATAAATATGTTCAAATGTTCACAAGGCATTGTCAATGTGGGTGGAGACTCACACAATAACTAAGAGAATATTGAATTCCCATCCTGGAGAACTCTGCCACATTCTCTGATGGAGCAGCAAAAGTCCCTCAAGTGCAGGGGCAATGTCTGGTGAAGGAGGATGATCCATTATGGACCCTTGATATTGATGACTATGATTATGAGCCTTTGCATTTGAAATTTAAACTTATCATAGTGTTGTGGGGTGCCTAAGAGTTGTCTCCTGAGAGTCTCCTTGTTACTCAAATGTGGACTCTCTCTAAGCCAATCTCAGCATATAAATGCATGACCTTCCCTCCAGCATGGGACATGACTCCCAGGGATAAGCCTCCCTGGCATAGAGGGATTACTACCAAGCACAAACTAGCAATTCAACTGGAAAAAGACCTCAAATAAAAGGGAGAAAATATAAAGACAAATGAGTTTATATGGCTAAGAGACTTCAAAGTGAGTTGTGAGGTCATCCCAGAGGTAATGTTTATGCATATCTCAGCAGGATCTCACAGACTGCCAAAGTGGATACTACTCCAAATAGTGGGGCTCCTGAGGGCTCTGGAGACATGCAAGTCTTATGGTCAGGGCAGATAGCTCTGGAGTTTGGTGACTTGCCAGTGGTCCCTGCTTTGGGTTTTGTGTTTCTTAGAGTGACAGAGTTGGACTCAATAATGCATTCCCTACACATGGCTCATCGGTCCCTTCTATTTAAGCCTATACTTGGTGCTAGAGTTTGTATGTGTACGTCCAAGAGCCTGGAGTCTTTGGGCTCTCCATGTGCCAGCTGAGCCTGGAGCCTCAGTGGAGTTGCAACACCTACTCTCCAGTTCATTGGATTCACCCAGGACAACTAACAAGGAGGTGGGGTTTGACAACCACCATACCAAGGAAATGAGATGGCTTACAAATGCAAAAAAGTGTGACCCATCCATCAGCTGAATGGGATCGAAGCCCCCTCTTGACATCCCAGAATCTTCATGATTGGGGAATGAACTATGGACTAGAGTGTAGTTATTGGTATTCTACTATAGACATATTGTTATTCTAGCAAAGGAAGTAATTATAACATTGTTGTGGAGGCAGTGGCCACTGGAAGCTCTGGGGGCAGGGAGAGGGAAAACCATTTGTAATATGGGGGCTTTTTCAAGACTTGGGAATCATCCTGCTTGACATTGTAATGGAATATATAGGCCATTTTATATCATTCCATAACATGCAGACCTGTGTGGGAGAGAGTGTAGACTACAATGTGAACTATAGTCCATGCTCAGTGGCAATGCCCCAGGATGTGTTTATCAATTGCAATGAATGTGCCACATTAATGAAGGATGCTGTTTATGTGGGAGGGTGTGGGAGGTGTGGGGAGTGGGACATATGGAAATCCCTTTATTTTTGTGTGTAACATTTATGTAACATAAGTATCTTTAAAAAAGTAAAAAAATATATATATATTTTAAAAAAAACATAAAATAAAGGCAGTGTGCTTCCTCACACTGGCAGGAAAGAGTAAGCTTAAGGGATGCATTTGATGGGAAGTCAAGAATGCACCAGAGAGTTTGACAATACTGAAGTCTATCATTTAAAAATTTTATATACTTATTAAACACTTCCAAAAATGTATAACATTTCAATTGAGCCTAAATATTTTATGAACTTCACTTTTTATGTTTATACCTTTATCATGATTACATTAATTAACTGGTGTTTTAATTTAGTATTAAAGGAAAACCTGCTTTCTCCATTATTTTATGAAAACTTAAAAGATTCCCAATGGAATCAAGATTATCTTCACCCTACCATTACCTTTATATGTAGACTGAGGTGGCCTCTGACAGGTTTCCCTGTTATGAAGTTACTTTTTGTTTTAATTATCAGTTTAGCTTTCTATTTAATAAATGTTTTCCAGTCATTAGTCATCTGCACACTTCAGTTTAGACATTGCCATTACAAACTTCCTATAGCTATAAGTTACTTCTTGTTGTCAATATCAATTAAAGTTTTTATTTAATAATGGCTTCCTAGAATTAGCCATTTCAATATTTCAGTTTAGAAAATGCTTTTTCAAACTTCCTATAACCAACCATAACCACATAGAAAGTTAATTTTACCTTTAAATAAGCTTATTAAATTATAGTTTGCAACCAATGATATTTACTTTTATCCACTTAAGTCTTGCCTTATGTCCCGTAATCTGTTTTGTGAAAACTACTCATTTTAATTTAGGATAGATCTCAATTTCATTAAACTTCCAATTCTTATCATCTTAAAGATTTAATACATATATTGATAATTTATTTTATTAGTATCCAATAAACCTTGGGATATTACAGTTAATCCAAATAAAATTGGAATAATCATAATTTATGCAAGAAATGTTTTTATTTCCTCCACAGTAGGCTGAAACCTCTTTTTTATAGTCTCAAATTGTAACTTAAAAGCATACTGACTTCCAGGTTCTGGAATATATTATAATTGTCTAATTTGTTTTAATCATAATTTAGAAAAATCTTTCCATAACTTTCAAGGACTTTACCTTTACCTACCGAAATTATGTCATTGGGTTATTTATTACCCTTATTTTAAGGTTTTTAAAGAGTTTAAATTGGGGAATTGCAGGACAAACCATGGTTCCTAGATAGTTTTAAGCTAAACTTATATTTCCTGATCTTGTCACACCCAGCCCTTCCTCCATAGCGCTATCAAAGAGAAGGACCTTGGGGGTGGGGGGGCAGGGAATAGGTAGGTCAAGGAGCTTAGGAAACATTTTCTTTCTCTCCCAATAGTTTCTATATTCAGATTGGCAGAGGAAAATCCTGTGTTTTAAGTAGTAACTTCAAATGCAAATGGATTAAGCTCTTCAGTCAAAAGACAGAATGGATAAAAAGCATGACCCAACTATATACAGTCTGCAAGAGATACACCTCAAAGTCAAAGATACAAGTAGGTTGAGGGTGAAAGAATGGAAAAACTATAACATGTAATCAGTAACCAAAGGAGAAATGGGGTGGTTCTACTAAGCCTTTACATAGTGATGGCCATTACATAGTGATAAAGGGGACAATTCAACTGGGAGATGTGACAATTGTAAATATATCTGTACCTAACAGGGGAGTCCCAAAATATATGATGCAAATACTGACAGATTTGAAGATTTACAGTTCTACATTAACATTAGGAGACTTTAACACAACACTCTTAATAATGGATGGACATCTGTTTGGAATATCAATAAATAAATACAGGACTTGAATGATATTCTAAGCCAAATAGTCCTAACAGATATATATATATGTAGGACACTGGACATATATATACAGGACACTGGACATAACAAAAACAGAATGCACATTCTTCTCAAGTGTATATGGATCATCTCCATGACAGATCATATATTGGCAAACAAAACAAATCTTAATAAATAAAAAATATTAAAATCATACAATTTATGTTCTCATTCTTGGGATGAAGTTAAGAATCACTCAGAGAAAGAAAGGAAAAATTCACAAATATGTGGAAATTAAACAACTTACTCCTAAAAAGCAAAGTTATAAATAGTAAGTCAAAAGCAAAATTAGGAAGCATCTTGAGGTGAATAAAAATGAAAATACAACACACAAAAACTTGTGGGATGCTGGAATAACAGAGCTGAGAGGAAATGTTATACTCCAAATTGTACAATCAATGTTATTTGATACAATCTCATAATTGTGCATTCATCAGAGGATTTTCATTATTCCAGTAATATTAATAGTAGTGAAAAATGGAGAGTAATGACAGAAAACAAACAAAAAATAGAGGGATTCAACAAAACTTAATGTGGGTTTTTGATAAGATCAATAAAATCAACAAACCTTTAGCTAGATAAAGAGAAAAGAAAGAAGATGCAAATAATGAAAAACAAATGAAAAGGAGTACATTAATACTGACCCCACTGAAATAAAAAGGAGTATAAGAGAATACTGTGGACGACTATATGCCAATAAATTAACAGATGAAATGGACAATTTTTAGAAACACACAAACAACTTCAATGACTCAAGAAGAAATAGAAGATCACAAAAAAGTTGAAAAATATTTTACACAAATATTTATTAGTCAACATGTAATATATTTTATATAGTGTTAATTATTTAAATACAATCTTATGCTTTCAAAGTGGATTTCTTTTTTTCTTCTCTTACATTTTCTGATGTGTGAACAAGAGAAGAATCTCTTCAACCTTAAGAATATTTTATTCCCACACACATTCATATTTTGAGAACAATTTTAGTTTCCTTCTCCAGGTTATTATGGAGTAACTGCAATTCCTGGATTTTTCACAGGACACATCTGAAAGGATCCTTGAGTATATATTTTTTATTTTGATTTTGAAGGGGCAAAGAATGGGCACAGTGGCTCAGACAGAAATTTTGGTGAATATGAATATATGGGATCCATCACTCACATTGTAAAAAGAAATGTTTTCCATTTCCATATCCAGGAAAATCCCCACTTGGGTAGATTCAGGGTTCACCCAGAGAGCAGTCTTAGGAAGAGTGGTGGCAGAGGAGAAGGTGTCATTTCTTAAACTGACAGTCCAGAATCCAAGTTCCGAAGACAGCTGGACTCTCTCTTTTCAATAAGCAGATTCTTTGCAAACACCCACAGTCCATTCTTTGCTTGTTCCCACACCCACCTCCCAGTAATGGCGGCCAGAGGTGAAATGAGAGGAGCCCAAGACACAAAAGGAATGGCTGAATCTATCTACATGGTTTTGCTTTTGTTCTATGATATCAATTTGTTCAATATGAATGCTCCTTAGTTCATCAGAAATGATGAGGAATTCATTGGCTGTGTCAATATCCATGGTCATATCCACTGGGGAGAGAATATAAGTAATTTATCAAATGGAAGGAATACCTGTGGTGGCCTTCATGTCTATGAGAAGGACCCAAAATCTATTTTTTAAAAAATCATCAGCTGGTATAATTCTGCTCTTTCTTCACATTTTAGAACATTTCCAGTCAAATCATCCCTGACTCCCTAAATAGGTCAGATTACTCTTTTTTTATTTGTAGCAGTACATGCATCTTATTGATAAGATGTGTTTTTTTCCCCTTAAGATCTATCATTTTTTGGTTAAAGCATGTCTTTTTCCTACAACAGGTTAACTATATGTGTTAATTTAATTTTTTTTTCAATGCATTAAGTGCTTCATTACAAGTCCCACTACAAGGTGGATAATTAGTAATTTTTTAAATGCGTGCATGAGGAAGATATATGATACATGTAGTGGTAAATTTTTTTGGAATATGTAACTTTGTGTGCTTTTTTCACTATGTGCGGATATTTTCCTTCCCAAATTAACCATTTAGCCACCTCCCTGCAATAGAGATTTGTTTATTTTGTATCTAAGCATAATGTCAAGATTTCACCAAGTATACTGACTGTCAAGAGAATGACCTTGAGGGAAATGAAGAATAGATATGGCAGTATCTTCCCAGGTCTAAAGGAGGTGTTGTTAGACTTGCGCATAGGAAAGGAGAACTTTGGCTATGGCATACATATAGGCACACACCCATTCCAGGATAGAGCCCAGAGTAGGAGGGAAGACATTGGGTATGAAGGGCTTTCTGGGCCAGCAACTCCTCCAAATAATGGGTGTCTCAGAGGAAGACAATCTTTGCTGGTGACCAATTCTGCCAGATGGCTCCCTAAGGCTTAGGGAAGAATGTGGACATCAGTCATTAGAACAGATCACAACATCATTCTCCTCAGCATTTAACAGGAGCAAAGATAGGCAAATGTCAAATTTTGGGTAATTCCTACCTTTATGGAGAGCCAACGTCAATTGCCCCTGAGTTCTTAGTGAGGAAGAGAGCAGGGAGAAGAGTTTCCTTACCTTGGAACTTCAACATCCTTGGGTTCATCTGGAGAATCCCTCTCAGCTGGGGCTTCATTTCCTTGACCTTGGAAACAGCTTCCCAAGGTTCCAATTGGAATTTATCTCATTCTCCTGAGAGATCTCAGAACAGGTGGGGCACAATACAGTACCCTCGTGATGGTTTTTAGGCAGCAAATCAATGCATCAGAAGTAGCACATGTATCCACATTTTAAGATTTGGGGTTTCTCAAGACAAGACAGGAGACAGGACAGTTGCTCAATGCTAGAAATTGTTCAGCCATGGCCACTGTCTGGAGGCAAATATCATAAGGTAAAACAAATGCTATTGTTTCCTGAGAGTCTTTCACTGGTACACAGAAATAGTTATCATGCCTTAATTAGATGTCATTCCTAATGCCGAGCAATGAGCAAACAAATGTAATGGGAAAATGAACTAACTCTGGAAACATTTGAAATGTGGGTTGGAATGACAGACTGGAATCATTATTTGGCTTTGAGATGAAGCAGAGAAGGGTCCATATCAGTCACCAATCATGGCCTCTAGCTCCTGCTGCATGTCTGGCCAAAACCAGCATGAAGAATTTTAAGGAGTCAAAGGAAGCTCACAATATGCAATGCTGTTCAATGGAAATAAAATGCAAAGCACATGGGTAATTTTAAATTTTGTAGCTACATAAAAGATTTTAGAAGGTGAAATTAGTATTAATAAAGCTTTTAACCAAATAAATCCAAAGTTAATAAATTCTATATATGGCACTAGCCACATGTCAAGTACTCAATTACCACATGTGGCTGGTGGCTACCATATTAGAAAGCACTGATATAGAACATTTCCATTACATAGATTTCTACCAAACAACTCTCTTCTGGAGCAGGAGTTGGCAAACTCTGCCCAATGGGTCAAATCTAGCCTGCTGCCTTTTTTATGAGTGCCATTTTATTGGAACACAGACATAACCATTCATTTTTGTATTTGTATATGGCTGATTTAGACCTATATAATTGCAGGGTTTTATGACTCACAAAGCCAAAAATAGTGTCTACTTGGCTCTTTACAGAAAATTTTGACCCCTGTTCTAGAGTATCCCAGGATAATACTTTGATGTGTGAAAATAATGAATTCATTCATTGTCTCAGCATGCATATTGTAAATTAAATCTATGCCCAGTCTTCCTAATGGGAGAGCCAACTTGTGAAAAATTTGTGTACATATTGTTTGCTATATAGTTGAAACTTGACCAGGAAAGATGTAATTATTGGATGACTAATATCTCTTCATCTAGCTATCTCACAGCTGCCCTATTTACAACTCTGAGAAATGTAAAACAATACTTGATTTTTAACTTACCTTTCCCTTTCATGGATTCTTCTCTGATCTCCAAAGATTACACAGGTATCTCAGTTCTGGTCTGAAATGCACAAACATTTGGGCTTTTATTGGAGATTTCCTCTCCTTCCCCCTTGTTGACACCCTGCAATGCCTCTTTAAACCAATATAATTTTTAATTCTTTCTGTCAGAGAATGGAATTTTCCACCCTGAAAGCATATGATATTAGTTAGACCATACCAATTAAGACATTTGGAGAAAAGTTGAAAATTATGTTCCATCTACAACTAATAAAATACTCCTTTTGTTGATTAAAGGGAAAAAAAGTCCTCTCATATACAAATAAAGAAAACTAATAAATTGTCCTCAGAAGTACTTCTTAAAAGGTCACTCACTAGACAAAATCAGGTCTTCAAAAATATTTTTTCTCTGTTGTTGCAGATATTTAATTTTAGAACTTAGTTGAACAAACTAGAAACTGTCCCGAGATGACTTGTAAGCTAAAAAAATAAAAACTTTTTAAAAATTATTTTTTACCGGAATTCTTAAGAAAAATGAAAGATATTTAAATTTCTTTCTTTTTTTTTAAAAGATTTTATTTATTTTATTACATATCTCCCCTTCCCCCTGCTGCGGCGAAGAGCCGAGAGTGGTCAATGCGCAGGCGCGGCTTTCCCCGCTTGTGGGCGGTCTCTGCGTCTGTTCACGGCCGGCTTTTCAGTTCACGGGTGGCTGGCTGTGCTCCATCTGCGGGCGACCTGCCACACCCGTGGTGGCCCTTGCCCTGTCCATGGCAGCTTCTTGCCCTGCCCACGGCGGCTCCGGCCCACCCATGGTGGCTTGCCATTCTCAAGGCGGTCTGCCCGCTAGGAGAGGTCCCCGGGAATTGAACCCAGGGCCTCCCATGTGGTATGCTGGCACCCTATCCACTGGGCTATCGAGCCGGCCCCAATATTTAAATTTCTAATGAACATTGTAACAAAGCCTAAAAATAATAGTATATAAAGTTAATTCAGAATTTACTTCAGAAATTATATTTTATAACTTGTTAGTAAAAATCCATTACAGAAATGTTGCTTATGATCTTAATACAGTACATGACTTTTCATTGCATTTTTTGCTTTATAAAATTGTAAAAAAAAATCCTACCTATAACAGACTTATATAATATACCTGTACATCAAAGACAAACGTGACCTGTTTTTTTTTCTGCTTGATGACATTTTGTGTGTTTCATATTTTATTTTATTTGTTTATCTCAGACTTGGGATTCTTGGAAATGCACAAATGTAATTTATGCAAAGAAAAAAATTAGCCATTACAAGAAAAATAATAACAATTTCTTTGTTACCATGGAGTTTTGGACCTCATTCAATATCCAATGGCTATCATTCAATGACATTGTATTATCTTCAGTCTATGGCATCCATTAATATCCTTTTTTTCAGAGCCCTTCTTCATTCTCATAAGAATTGTAATCTTTACTTGAGATAAGTAAAACAAATAAGTTGCAAGTAATCCTAATATTTTTTCACTACTGCTTGCCACAAATCAGAGAAATTTCCCATTCTTTTATGTAGGATTTAAAAAACAATTTTTCCTTCAGTGCTTTATGGTTTAAGTTTTGTTTCATATGTCCCCAATGAGATCAGGGATTGTTTTGAGAGAAAGAAATATCAAAAGAAAACATGCAAGAGATCAGATTAAGTTTAAAATTAAATTTAGGCATTTAAATTCTAAGTGATTAAGTTTAAATGATAAGACTGAAGTTCAAATGATTAAATTAAAATTTTAATGTAGTGATGTGCCAGGTACTCATTAGATTTAATGTCCAAAATCAAAGACACCCTCTAAGCATTCATGTATGATCAACTCATTAAGGAAAACTAGCCAGGTACACTAGAAATGCTTACAAATTTCAGAGGAGAAAAAGATGGAGAAATTGTTCATTTTCAAACAAAAGAAAAGGTATCTGTTAGAAGGAACAATTGAAGAGTGTCTTGAGTTCAGTGGAGTTTGACAAGGAATCCAGGGTTAAGTTTTCCTGGCAAATGGAAGGGCTGAACATTTACCTATTAATTTAAGCTGCTCAAATTTAAAATAATATTTTGAGGAGCAAGTAGTTAAGATTTCCTTAGGTACTGAAGTGCTCTGAACACTTTGAGTTAAAGTAAGACTCGGCACCCAGTGAAGAGAGTTTTTAGAACCTTTATTCAAGTGGCTGGGCTCATCACTTTCTGATGTGGTGAGAGCCCTGAAGCAGGGCTTAAGTTCCTTTTTATACTCACTTTACAGAAACCGAGAGCAAAGTTTAAGACAATGCACCATTCATTCTTTTCTTTCCTTATTTGGCTCAACTTACCCTAAGCTCAGCAAGCAAGCACCAGGTGTACAGAAGCGGATATTTGTGGTTAGCTACAGGCTGGAACAGTTTCTTCCTATTTTAGTTTTGTTAATCGAACATAACCTTTCTTACACTGTTTGGGATGGTTCCGGGATCTGTACGGGGGGAGGGGGATGACCTAAGTAGTTTTCTGTAACATTCCCACCTCTTCTTCTGGGGAGTCAGACCTCTGAATCCTCGTCATCAGAAAGGGGATTGTAATGGGGTCGCACAACTGAAATTTTTTATTTATTTATTTTTATTATATATCCCCTCCATTCTGCTTGTTCTTGCTGTGTTCATTTTTGCGTTCTTCTGTGTCTGCTTGTCTCCCCCCATTGTGGCAACCTGCCAAATCAGCTCACCGTGCGTCAGCCTTGCTGGCTCGTGGGTGGCTTGCCCTGCTTGCTGGCAGCTTGCCCTGCTCGCTGAGGCTTGCCCTGCCCATGGTGGCTTTGCCCTGCTCATGGTGGTTTGCCTTCTCAAGGCAGTCTGCCCTCTCGAAGAGGCCCTGGGAACCAAACCCAGGGCCTCCCATGTGGTAAACCAGCACCCTATCAATTGGGCTACAGGCAGCCCCCATAACTAAAATTTTAATGGATCAGATTATTTTCTGGATGTATTTAGTCAGGCAGTTAATGAGTATGGGTGCAGCCAGTAGAATTAGTAGGATCAGTACAATTGGGCAATAGCAGTGCTTAGGGCTGTGGTCACCCAGGGAGACCATGAAAATATTTTCTCATAGCAGTTACCTTCTTTAGACCTAGCTTTTTTGTGTTCCTTAAGTCTTCTTCTTACTAGTGATAGGCTTTCTTTAATAACACCAGAGTGATTAGCATAAAAGCAACAGGTTTCTCCTAATGCCACGCATAGACGTCCTTGTTTAAGTAACAGTAAATCTTGGCCTCTTCTATTCTGCCATACTAATTCTGCCAGGGAAGCAACTGATGCTTCTAAAAACTTTATAGAGTGCTCAAGGGATTTTAGATTGGCATTGATCTGTCTGCTTAATATTTTGAAGTTCTCTTCACCAGTAATTAGGGCTGTGGCCCCAACAGCAGCTGAGCCTCCTATGCCTAGACTTACTAATATGGGGACAAGTATCGGGACCACCCACTTATTTCTAATTAAAGTATCAAAATGTTCTCTTCCTCCTGGCCCCGAGTAATAGTACACTTGGAGTATAATGTGTACTAGGATGCAGATGATAGGATTGGAAGTGTCTCTCAAGGTAACAGGGGATAAGCATGGAGTGATGCCGTGATTGCATGCAAACCAGGTTCCATTTGGGGCAACCCAATACATGCCCTCTGAGGTTTCATTAGCATAAGCTATAGATGAGGAGTTCAAGGTATACCGAGTAAACTTGTTTTTTTCTGTTGAATTTGTGGTGAAACAGGTTCCGCTCCCTTGCACGTCCCCTAACGTTAGTATGGGCTGCCATCCCCAAGTGCACCTTTTGGTGCTCTGGTCCTCAGAAATTAGTTGAATATACAACAGGTCCCTTGGGTTCATAGTGGAACCATTTTCCCCTAACCCTACATAATATGGGGGTTGGGGGTTCAAACACAACCAGCAGTCGATAGTTATGTTGGGCTGGCTAGAATTAAAAACCTTGAATACAGACTCTATCATGGAGAAAAGTGGTTCACGTGGGGCCAGGGTTCGGTGTCCTGTTTGGGTGGATTCTAAGTCTTGGGGATATGCACCAGGGGTGTGGTGGTGGAGGGATCTTCTGGGGTTTTAAGGAACAGATCTCTAATGGAACCTTCCGGCTTTAAAGGCAGGCATGTCAAAACTCCCCTCTGAATAGTAAACTCGGACTCAGGGTCTAATCTAGGTACATATAGTCTGAGGCTCCAGGTTTTCCCCCCTGTCCAGTAGGCAGCAAATCCATTTAGGACCCAAAAGTGGATTGGGTTATATCCACCCAGTCCACCTCTTGGATGCTGTCCCCTAGTGAGAGTTATGGCGGGGTCCTTATTCTGAACTCAAAGAGCTATTGTTTCACAGTCCCACTGAGCACAATAGTACTGGCCTTCCCCTTGACAGTCTGGTGACCCATTGGCCAGACAAGCATACAACTGATGGGTTTGTAAGTCTTGTTCTAATTCATCCCATCCACACCCATAAGACTGGGTATTTGTGTAGCATCCCCCCAAGTAGCTTCCCCCACTTCCCCCTCCTACTTGTGGGGAATTCCAATACTGGGGGAATAGACCTTGGTGCCCACACAAGTCAAAGGATAAAAGTGGGTTTTTGGAAGTAGAAATAGTGGAGTTTAAAATTGTCCCATCTTCAGTCCAGATGTTCCAAGTATAGGTAACTAACTGGAAGGGTGACACCTCCTCCCAGGTCCCAAGAAAACACATTATGGAGAGGAAAAAGAAAAGGCACATAACTCACAGTTTTGGTGGCCCTTTTCTGAATCTTAACTTAAGGGGGTGCAAGGTCTTTTCAACTGTCCACTTTTCATTCATGCGATCGGGAACATTTTGTTTAGTTTTCAGGTGGGATGCTTCTATCCAATGTTTCTTTCCAGCTACTTTGACAGCAGTGGGAGTTGTCAGGATGACTAGGTAGAAGCTGGTCCACTTTGGCTCTAGGGTGCTGGCCTGGATTTTATGGACCCACACAAGGTCTCCAGGTGGAACCTGCAAAATAGGGCTGTCAGAAAGTACTTGGTTTTGTCAGGAAGTCTGGACTACACTCTGGACTTCTTTTTGGACCCGATCAAGAGCCTGCAAGGAAGAGAGTAAATAATAATTGTCTATTTCAATTAGTTTTTCAGATCCTATTTTAGGTAACAGTGGTGGAGGCCTTTCTAAAAGGATTTCATAAGGGGTAATACCTTGCACATATGGAGTGCGCTGTGCCTTTAACAAGGCGAATGGAAGGAGGCTCAACCAGTTCTTGCCAGACTCTAGAAGCGAGTTAAACTTTTTTTTTTTTAAAGATTTATATTTATTTACTTTTATTTATTACATCCCCCCCCCCTTTTAGCTTGCTCTTGCTGTGTGTCCATTCTTGTGTTCCTCTCTGTCTGCTTTGTCTCCCCCCCATTGCGGCGATGCGCCGAGACCGGTCAACATGCAGGCGTCTTTGCCCCGCTTGTGGGCGGCTTCTGCTTCTATTCACGGCTGGTTCCATTGCAGTTCGTGGGTGGCTGGCTGCGCTCCGTTCGCGGGTGGCCTGCCCTGCCCGTGGCGGCTTTGCCCTGTCTGTGGCAGCTTTTTGCCCTGCCCACGGCGGCTCTGCTCGCCCATGGTGGCTTGCCCTTCTCAAGGCAGTCTGCCCACTAGGAGAGGTCCCCGGGAACCGAACCTGGGGCCTCCCATGTGGTATACCAGCACACTATCCACTGGGCTATATGGCCAGCCCCTTAAACTCTTTTTTAGGGTATGATTCATTCTCTCTTCTTGTCCCAAACTTTGGGGCCAAAATGCACAGTGTAATTTCCAATTTATGCCCAGGTTGGCTGCCAATTGATGAGTCACCTTTGCTAGGAAAGAGGGTCCATTATCCGACCCTATCCTTAATGGTAGCCCAAACCTTGGAATAATTTTTGTGGAGTTTCTTCACTACTATAGCTGCCATTTCCCCTTTTGTGGGGAACGCTTCCACCCATCCGGAGAATGTATCTACTAGCACTAATAAATGCTTATATGCCAATTTTCCAGGTTTAATTTTAGTGAAGTCAATTTCCCAATGTTCTTCAGGTTCTGCCCTGCTTAGTTGACTGCCCATGGTTAGTTTTCTGCCACCTTTCACATTTACTTGGGCACAGGTGATGCATCGGGTGACAACACTTTTATAGGCGGTGTGCAGGTCTCGATAGTAGAAGTCTCTCTTAACAAACTCGGCAAGTTTAGTTGCCTGCATGTGCATACCTTCATGAATCCTTCTAATTAGTTGTCTCCCCACCAGCTCAGGAAGATAAATTTTGCTGTCTGGTAGAGTTATCTAACCATTCTCCTTAACTTTGGCTTTTAAGCTTTTGGCAAATTCCATCTCCTCGGTGGTGTAATATGGGGGTTCTAGGGTGCATTCTGGGATTGTGGGTAGAGTGTGGACAGGTACATGGCCTGACTGAGCTATGCCATGGCCAGTTTGGTCCACTAGGCAGTTCCCTACTGCCTGGGGGTCATTTCCTATTTGATGTCCTTTACAGTGTATTATAGCAATCTGCTTAGCTAACCATATGGCTTCCAGCAGCACTAGTATTTCAGTCACATTCTTAATATTTCTGCCACTTAAGGTTAATGTCCCCTTTCTTGGTAGAGCGTACAATGGAAGTGAGCTGTGGTGATAGCATACCGGCTGTCTGTGAAAATATTGACTGCCTTGTTCTCTGCCCATCTCAGGGCCTGTGTTAGGGCAATTAGTTCAGCCTTTTGTGCTGAAGTGCCATGCTCTAATGCTTGTGCCCAAATAATTTGGGGGGGTTCTACTACCACAGTCCCAGCATACCTGATTCCGTCAATAATGAAGCTGCTCCCACCCACATACAGAGTGTGCTCAGCTGTTTTAAGTGGTATATCCATAAGGTCCGGTCATAACCCCATTAGATTTTCTAAAATTTCCCCACAATCATGCTGTAGCAGGGCTTGTCCTGGATCCAGGAGAAGGGTGGCTGGGTTGAGCACTTCTGTTTTGGAGAATGTTACCACTGGTGGGTTTAGGAGGAGGACCTGGTACTGAGTAATGTGGGCATTAGAATGCCAGCAGCTCAGAGGGCTATTGAGAAGAGCCTCGATGGAGTGGGGGGTGGTTACTATCATGTTCTGACCAAACGTAAGTTTGAATGCTTCTTTCACCAAGACTGCTGTGACTGCCACCATCCTCAGACAATTTGGCCATCCTGTGGCTACATAGTCCAGTTTTTTTGAGAGATAGGATACAGGGCACTGCCATGGTCCCATTGTTTGTCTTAGGACTCCTTTGGCTATGCCTTTTGTTTCAGTTACAAATAGATGAAACGGTTTAGACAGATTGGGTAGACCCAAAGCAGGGGCTCTTACCAGAGCTGATTATAAGTCCTCAAAAGCCATCTGTCTTTCTGATGTCCAATTCAACTGGTCCCTGTTTCCTGCTGTAGCTTCATGCAATTTCTGCAAAACCTGGAATCCATAATCTACAAGACCCAGCTGCCCCCAGGAATTCCCAAACCTGTTGGTTGGTCGTTGGGACAGGGATGTCCAGGATTGCTTGAATCCGAGCTGCCAACAGCTTTCATTCTCTGTTTTCCAGGTGATACTCTAAATAGGTGACTTTTTTGGCAGAGTTGTTCCTTCTTTGTAGACACTCAGTGGCCCAGTTTCTCTGATGTTTGCAGGAGGGCTAAAGTGGTGTCTCAGCAGGCCAGTTTGTCTTTGGCTGCCAGGAGGATGTCATCTACATATTGCAGATCTGTCACCTTCTGATGTCACTCCCAGAATTCCAATAGGTCCCTCCCCAGGGCCTCCCCGAATATTGTAGGGGAGTTTTTGAATCCCTGAGGGAGTCTAGTCCAGTTTAGCTGTCCTCCTTTTCCTGGTCTTGAGTCCTCAAAGTGAAAGATCAATTGGCTGTTAGTAGCTAGAGGTATGGAGAAGAAGGCATCTTTTAGATCCAGTACGGAGTAAACTGTATGCTCTGTGGGGATCTGGCTCAAGAGGGTATTCAGGTCTGAAACTGTGGGGTGGAGGGTTTCAACCCATTTATTGACCTCTCTCAGGTCTTGTACCAGTCTGTAGTCTTGGTTTCCAGGTTTTAAAATAGGGAGGAGGGTGGTGTTCCAAGGGGACCAGCAAGGAACAAGGATTCTGGCTTGTAGCAGTCTATTAACATGCTGGGTTATTCCATTTCATGCTCTTTCACTAGTGGGGTATTGCTGGACACAAATTGGGAGGGCAGAGCTCAGCAACTGTACAATAACCGGGTGTTGGTATCTGGCCAGTCCTGGGGAGTTAGTCTCAGCCCATACCCTGGGAAAGAGTTTCTGAAATTCCTGTAAGTAATCTTTCCCAAATACTGGGGGTTTGGCTGGCATCAAGAGATACTCTTCAGAGAGGGGGCAAGTAACTAACAGAGTTTGGGGCTGATCCCCAAAGGATATTTCAGTTATTTCATCTTTAAATGAGATAGTGGCTTTCAATTTCTGTAATGTCTTTTCCTAACAGAGGGTACGGGCAGTCTGGCATAACAAGGAATGAGTGAGAGACTGTTCCAGCCCCTAGATCTACCATCCAATCTGAGGTCCACAGATAAGTCCCAAGTTTCCCAGTAGCCCCCTGGAATAGGGTCTGATTTTTCTCATAAGGACCAGGGTCTGTCTTAAGGGCAGAATATGATGCTCCAGTGTCCACCAGGAATTCAACAGGGGTGCCTCCTACTTTCAGTCGGACCAAAGGGTCCTGGAGGCAATTGGAGCCCTGGCCCCTTCATTCAGTGTGCAGCACCAGTATGGGTTTGGGGTTAGTTTTTTCTGTGGACACTTAGTCTTCCAATGTCCTGTCTCCTTACAGTAGGCACATTGGTCCGACTGTAACCTCCTTCCCCCTTGAGACCTTCCTCTTTGTCCACCTGTAGTCCCCCAGGATCCAGAGCCCTTGGGAGGATGGCCTCTAGTTTCAACAAGAGAACTAAGGAGGACTTTGGCCACTTTTTTAGTGTTCTGAACTTCTTTATCTTCCCTATTATTGTAGGCTCTCTGAGCCACCTCCATTAATTCTGAGGAGTTTTCCTTTGAATCCCTCCAATTTCTGTGATTTGCGATGGATGTCTGAGGCCAACTGGGGTATGAAGGTAATATTAATGGCCTGCCTATTTTCAGGAGCTTCCAGATCTATGGGGGTATATTGCTTGTAGGCCTCCATCAACATTTCTGAAAAGGCTGATGGTGACTAATCTGAACGCTAGGTTGTTTCCATTACCTTAGAGAGATTAGTTGGCTTTCAGGCTGTGGCTCAGAGGCCACTTAATAGAGTCTCATGAAATCGTTCGAGGGCCTCCTTACCTTGATCATTGTTAGAATGCCAATTAGGCCGATCTGTGGGGTAGACGGCCTCAATATGGTGGAGGTCGGTGGTAGGCTGGCCATCTTGACCAAGGATGGTCTTGACTGCCTCCCAATAAATTCTTTCCCACTCCTCAGAGGTGAACAAAGCCTGCAGAAGTTCCTGACAGTCATCCCAAGTGGGATTGTTGGTAAAGAAAACTGTCTCGAGGAGATAGATTAATCCCTGGGGTTTATCAGAAAAAGAGGGATTTTGTTGTTTCTAATTATAGAGGTCAGTGGATGAAAAGGGTTGTATAAATCATAAAGGGTTGGCCATCTGGCCCTGGTCCAAAGCCTGCCTGTTGGAAGGGGAGGAGCAGGGCCGGGTGACTGGGTTCTGGTTCAGTACCTGGTGACTGATAATTAATGCCATGGTGCGTATGCAGGGGAGAAACTAGAGGAGGGTGACTAAAAGTGGTAGATGGAGCAGAGGGCCTCAGGTTTCAGTGGGAGTGGTCCAAGAGGGGATCTCCTGCATCGTCCTGGAGAACCATCTTCTTTGGAGCCTTGTCAGTTGTGACTGGGAAAACAGGATGGGGTCTGCCCAAACGTCCATCTGGATGACAACCTGAAAGGCAAGACTTTAATTTCTTTGGCATGGTGATCACAAGTTCTAACCATGAGTCAATATAAGGCATCTGATCTGGGTGAGGGACAGCACATACAATTCTCTGAACTGCACGAATAATTTGTTTGTTAGTAGTCCCTTCCAAAGGCAACTCCACCCTGAAAGTCAGCCACTCAAAGTCGCACAGAGTGCACAGTGTTCCTGGATTGACTTTTGCACCATAGCCAGCAGCTGCACTTTTCATTTCCTGAAAATTCTTAAGAAAACAATCCAGGGGGTTAGGTTACATGACGTGGTCTGACCCATTGTGCCAAGCAGACTCACTAGAAGACCAACACTTAACAGACAAGACACACTACAGAAGCTGATACAAAAAACCAGTAAAATGAACCCAGAGGTTCCCAGAAAGATTGGGACAATGTCTCACCTCCGACCTTGACTGTAGGCAATATGTCACATCTGGCTGTCTGACAGTCCTGGCTTGATCCAGTCTTACCTGAGTAGAACAGAACAGATGGTTCACTGGGCTGAATTGTCCAGGAGTTGAGGTTCACAACCAGGAGATCCCAGGACTGAGGAACATCTCTCAGAGGCCTTCCCCTGGGAGTCCCAGGTGGAGCTGGCTCCAATCCCACTGGGGCCTCCAAATGAAGTGCTCTGAACACTTCGAGTTAAAGTAAGACTCAGCACCCAGTAAAGAGAGATTTTAGAACCTTTAATCAAGCGGCTGGGCTCATCACCTTCTGATGTGGTGAGAACCCCGAAGCAGGGTTTAATTTCCTTTTTATACTCACTTTACAGAAACAAAGGGCAAAGTTTAGGACAATGCACCGTTCAGGGATCTGTTTTTCTTTTCTTTCCTTATTTTGCTCGACTTACCCTAAGCTTAGCAAGCAAGCACCAGGTGTACAGAAGCAGATATTTGTGGTTAGCTACAGACTGGAACAGTTTCTTCCTATTTTAGTTTCATTAATCAAGCATAACCTTTCTCTTGCTATTCAGGATGGTTCCTGGATCTGTATGGGGGTGGTGACCTAAGTAATTTTCCATAACCGTACCAAGATAATTAAATGTTCATTTGATTGAGCAGTTGTGGGACCACATGGTCTAGGTCCTCTGGTGAACGTTCTTAGAAAGGAGAATGGACATGAAAGCTTGGCTCAAAACCTTGGAGGATGTTCTTCTCTAAGCATCAACATAGCACCAACTGGGTGGTTTCTGTGAGATGAGATGCAGGGTTTATTGTTATTCCATTAATCAAATGTCCTTAAAGTGTTTGTAATTGTTAGTCACAAACTAAAACCAGGCTTTTTATATTTGGATAACAGAGACAAACATAACAGAGGAAATATTTAACAAAGGCAAAATTCTTTAAATTTCATTAGTGGTTCAGTAGTAAATTGCTTTTTTCCACCTCCCTCTCTCTGTGTGTCTCTTTATATATGTGTATGTATAGACAAATACAATAATTTTAATTGCTTAACATTAATCTGGCTTCTTCAACTCTATCTCCTGATTTTATTATTATTATTATTAATTTGAGGAGTTGTGAGTTAACAAAACAATCATGCATGAAATACATGCATGCAAAACAAAACAATGATGCATGGATTCTCATACATCACCCTACCAACAACATAATGCATTGTTGTGGAACATTTGTTACAAATGATGAAAAAACATCATTATAATATTACTGCTATTTATAGCCCTTAGCTTGTATTTGATATATTTTTCCACAAGCCATCCTATCATTAACACCATGTATTAATATTTTATATGTGTTATAGTTAATGAGAGAATGTTCTCATATTTGTGCTGTTAAACAGAGTACATCATTCACCATGGGGTTCACTGTATTATATGGTCCCTGCCTTGTAGAATCCCTCCAAAGTGTACACTCAGTGGTTCTCAGTTTCATCTCAGTGTTGTGCTGTCATCAGCTTAGTCCATTTCAGATTATTTTATTACTACAAAAGGCAAACCCCATAACCCTTTAATACTCCCCTGTTATTGACTGTTAACATTGCTATAGTAACTGCTTTGCCATTGCTGTAAAAATATTACAGTATTGCTATTAAATATAGTCTATACATTATAATAGTTGTATTTTCCTATTTATCTCCATATTCTTAACATCTTGTAAGAGAAGAGTATTCTTGTATTTATTCTATTAACCACAATTGTCATCCACTATGTTATTCAGTCCCTAGATTATCCTTTAACTTTCTTAACCTCCCTAGACTACCCCCTTTCAGCCATAATCACATTTATATTTCAGCAGTGTTTGTTACATTCACTATAATGTGTTACAATCAACTCTATCCATTTCCCCACATTTATAGTCCCACTTATTAAACATTCTACACACATTCCACATTAGCAATCCCTTCTCAATGCACATTCTATCTCCTAGTAACCTAAACTCCATAAGTAGCATTTCTGTAATAGCTAGTGATGTTGAGCATATTTTCCTGTGATTTTTGGCCACTTCTATTTCTTCTTTGGCAAA
>PVKH010006317.1:0-21178 GCA_004027955.1 Chaetophractus vellerosus
CGAGCTGGGAAATTCTCTCCGAATGTTGAAATCAGTTCCCTTTTATAAGCAGTCAACTGAATGGATAACAGCGTCATCCATTCTTCATCCAATCTTGCTGATTGATGCAGATGCAATTAGCCCCAGGCTTGCTGGACCCAACAGCTGGGCACAATTACCTGGCCGAGTTGACACATTAGCCTAGCCATCACACCTAGCCTTCAAACACCTCTGGTAATAGTGAAAGGAAAGTTTGCTGGATGTTGTGTTCCAGACAATGAATATCAGGTTGCCCATCGTGCAGATTCTGGGATGGAAATTAGTATCCTGGAATCATATCAGCAATTGATCAAAGGTTAACTCTTATTGGGGAAAGAAAGAATGGAAATTTTTGTAGAATCAGAAGATAAACTGAAATGTACTCACAAGAAGCCTTTGCTGAACATAGAGGGAAATCTGAAGCTGTGGTGATCATTCAGCTACATCCCAAATTGAGAGTTTGGCTCAGGATCTATACTCCCACATGTACAGTCTTTGGTACATACAGATACAAGGAGAATGATATATCCCTAGATGCATTAGCTGTCTCCATCAAAGAACAATTCCCTAGAGTAGTCCAATATCTGAGAGGAATCAACTGGCAGCATTTGCAATAACATGGGGGGACTGATCCAAGAAGAATTCCTTGTAATCATCTGACAGAGAAGGAAATAAAAAACTTTGATCATGAATGATTTGGCTTGTTATGTGGTTGTCTTGAAAGATGACAGTGTCTTGAAAGGCAAAGTATCCAAATAGAGCTACATTCATTACTTTTTGTGAAAAGAAAAATGGCTCAAGTTTAGGATATTTCTACCATGGTCAGTGGCAAATGGCTTGGCAGAATGGTCAGGAGGAGAGATCGAGAATGATTAGAAGATCAGAGACAAGAAGTTTTGGGGTAAAGAGATATGGATGTACCTATCCAAACAGGTAGGAATATATTGGTTATGAAGAGATTCAATTGGGTAACTCTATTTCCTTGTCATACTCAGACAGAAATGGACAACTATAGCAGGCACAAGAATAAGATAGTAGGTCACATGATCAGGTAAAGCACCAGTGCATTGGTTGTGGTTGTGGACTCAAAATTAGGTTGTCCCACTAAACTTCTATTTAATTTTTCCTTAGTAAAAGAAACTCACTTGAATCATGGATAAACTTTTCCAAAACATAAATAAAGAAGTGAATCTAAATAGAATTTGCTTTGACATACCAAATATACCCATTATAGCACATTGATCAATTCCCATAGTGTCAGTTAAAGTCCAAAGGTCCTCTGAAGATGGTGTGGAACAACTCAGAATTTTACTTCCAAAGAGAGATGAATCATGTGTTTATCAATTTTTGCCATGATTAGTTTAGGGCTACTCCTGGATGTGAAATATAAGTAGATTACCCTTCACTTGAGACCAGAGTGTTCCCACAACTAAAAGAAACTCAATTGGAAGAGTCATGTATGCTTGCTGTAATGAGTCATTGGTGTCTACAAAAAGATGGATGCCAAAGAGATAGAAGGGGCTCCATATCAAACTCCAGAAATTCTTCAGCCTCACTAAGATCTTTAAATCATTCATCATTTTTCAACTATATTGCCTTAATTTTCCAGGCTGCTATGACAAATACCACACATTGGGTTAACTTAACCACAGAAATTTATTATCAAATCATTTTTGGAGAATAGAAATACAAAATCAAGGTCTGTGATCCATGCTGTTTTTTGAGTCTGTAGGATTTGAATGCTGGCTTAACATTGTGGTTCTCTGGTTTGCACCTCTTTCTCACTCTGGCTTTTAATACCGCTGGCTTGTGACTTCATCTGAAATTCTTTTGCCTTATATGGACTCCAATCATATGAGTTAAGGCCTAGCCTGACTCAGTTTGGAGTTATCTATGTAAAATCTTCAAATATCTTCTTCACAAATGAGTTCATACCTTAATTAGTGATAGAATGTTCAAAAGTCCTATTTACAAATGGGTTCACCCTCATAGGAATGCAGATTAAGACTTTAATATGTCTTTTATGGGGAACATGATTCAATTTCCAACACAGGCCAGCACTTCTGTCCTGATACAGCTTAAATTTGATTGCCCATCATTTCCTTGTGTATACTTTCAACTCCCTTACTCCCTATTGCTTTGTCATCTCTGTTTAAGTAAATTTTAGCATGAGTTAAATGCAATTCTTTCCATAATTCTTGCTAACATCTTTACCGCATAATAATAATAGAGGAAAACATACAGCCCTGCTGACTGTTCTACCTTAATCTTCATGCACACAAACCTCACGTGGGCTGTCAATGCCACCCAAGAATCACACTAAATTTCTAAGATCCATTCCTTGTTAATCTCTCCTAAATATTTCATACTTATTTGTCTCTCCAAATACTTTCATACTAATCAATCCCATTCTTCTTTCTGATCAATTTACTTTAATTCACACTTCTCTGAGAAATGTTTGGTGTTCTTTAAGAAAATAACTTTAGATTTCCCCATAGCCAGCTTTTTGTGTCTGTGCACATATATTCTATCTTATCTCTTATTACTGTAGAGGAACTGCCTGTAGCCACAAAACTATACTTGTGTACTAGTTCCTACTGCTCCCACCCATTGGGGAACATCTTCTCATCAATTTTCCCTTCTCTTTCTGTATCATCATGTGTTCTTCCTTTAGTGCACAATCCTTTTCTGAATATGAATATTTTCTCTCTCCTTTTCTCTCTCATCCACTCACATTGCTTTAGCTAACATATACAGCTGCATTTAAATTAACAGCTCTGAGCCAGACATCAATTCTAAACTCTTGAATCAAATATAACTACCTACTTGATATCTCCACTTGGATGTCTAAATGGTTTCTTCAACTAAAACATGAAAAACTATCTCTGGTCATCCCACCCATAACAATTTATTTACTGCTGCTTTAACAATTTCTTTACCTCAGAAATTTCAAAAGTCAACTAAACTTAAACTTATTTTTGTTTCTTCTTTTTTCTCACACCAAACCCGTCAGCAAATTTTGAAAATTTGTACTGTTATTAGATATTAACTACTTTTCATTATCCTCTTTGTTTCTACTCTGGTCCAAGCCACACCCACCTTTTGTTTTGATTGTTGCAGTCCTTCATTACAATCTGCGTAACTGCTCAATTGCCCCCAGGTAGTCTATCTTCAAACCATTTCCATTGTGATCTTTTGAAATCATAGAGGTTGGCCAGGTTTTCTACTCATTGACATATTACGTGACCAAAATTGAATGCCAAAATTGTTACATGTCCCCATTAGGCCCTATATAACTTCCTGTCTCTCATCTCCCCACTTGTCAGTTAAACATATCACATACTGTTTTCTCATTGTATAATCATGTGTCAATTTCAGTTTTGAACATACTCTTCATAGATTTTCTACACTCCTATATAGTAAACCACATGATGACTCTTCTTCCTGCAAGGTCATTATGTCAATCCTGCTCACATTTCATTTTCCAAAACATTCCACATAGCTGTGATGAAGTTCAAGAGAGTGCATAATTAATTTACATGTATTTTTGCTTTTTTCTGATACTTTTGATCATTTGACTTTGCATAAAATATTGCCACTTGAGAGCACTTCTTTCATTTACATATTCAACACAATTTTTTAAAGACTTCTTTGATATTTCTATTGCACTGTTATTTTTTAATGACCAGAAAATTATTTTTCTTCATTATAATATACAGCTGGTCACCATGAGCTGTTCTCTCACCTCCTCCCCTAGATAATGCAAAGTGTTCCTTCATATCCTTCTTAAATTTAATTTCCCTTGGCAAATTCATTTTACACCAAGGCCTGTAAGATACTTCCCTATTATCCATGACCACAGATCTCCTTATTCTTTTAAAGTTCCTCAGAATTATGTGATTACCCAATTAATTTGAGTTCATTCATAAATGTTTTATCCTATGAATGCAGTGTCCATTTCTCTTGTTAATGCTGATTTATATTTGGAAATTACAGCTAGAAAAAAATTTAATAGTAAGCATTTACTATGTATTACTGAATAAATCAAACTTTAACCTTGTCCAAAAGTATTCATATGTTACTACTTAACTCAAATTGTAGAATTAAAGCTTTCATATTTGTTAATAAAAGTTTGAGAAAAGCTGAAGTTATATTTTGGAAAATGGCCAATGAATAGTGCTATCTTGTCCCCTGCTTCTCTCTCCTCTTCATTGAATGGAGCCATTCCTTTCTTGTCAATTAAACTTGATTATCCCTCATACAAGTATTTTTTCTCATATCCAAACTATTCATGTGTGCCTTATTCATTCTTTTTTAAATTACTATTTTAATTTGTATGTTCTTAGAATTATATAATCTGGAAATAGTGATTCTGGGTTTGTGAATTAAAGTCTAAACTTTGTGATGTATTTGATAATGTACAAAGGCTCTGGGAAGCTCTAATTCTTCATAAATAACATGAAGGTCCTAATACAGGTAATATTAATCTAAGGAAATGTCCAGTCTAGTAAATCCATGAGTTCCCATCTTTCCTTCAACAAAGGCCCCATGCACTTGATTATTGATCTGAGTTGAAATGTCATAAAATGATGAAAATAAAAGGCACAACATAGTTATTTCAAATATATACATATTATTTCTGAAGATCAAAAGATTTCTAAGTCTTTCATTGACTTGAAAGAATAATCTAATCATGCTATAGCCCAGACTAAGTAACTCCCCCTTTTAAAATTTGTGTTTAATATGACTTTAAATTTCCTTGAATGTTATTTTCCTTCACCTGTACTTTATTCTTCCTTCCTGTTTCCAATTTTCATTCCTCATTTTTATTTTATAATTTACCTGTATTACATCAATTTAACTTTTAAAAAAATATCCATTTCAAAAATTGTATTG
Organism: Chaetophractus vellerosus; assembly: GCA_004027955.1. Lineage (NCBI taxonomy): Eukaryota > Metazoa > Chordata > Mammalia > Cingulata > Chlamyphoridae > Chaetophractus > Chaetophractus vellerosus. The sequence goes on from PVKH010006317.1 coordinate 4,915, forward strand.
AAATACCATAAAATACCATTACATACCATGTATGTAATGGTATTTTATTAAACATTTAAATAATTTAACTCAAATATATACATTTAATCATGTATGTTCATTTCATTAGAATTCTGCTGTGATAATTAGATCAAATAGAATAGCATGGGTAAACTTTCTGGTACCCTTCTTCCTTGGGGAGTGATCCCAGGACTGTAAACCTGTATTATATCTTTCAAAGTCAAATTGGGGAATTGGGACCTTAGTATCTGTAGCATTACCAAAATAAACAAGCCATATCCTAAATATAGAGCCATTATCTCCATTGGGAGCTTCTGGTCTCTCTATTCTCTCTCAGAACTTTTGGGTTCAATCTGTTGTTTAATGTATGATCATTCTATGGATCTTACTCTCCCAATTGAAAAATATGAAACACTGCAGAGAAAGCACACCATGCATCCAGAATCCTGTTTATTATTAAGGAAATTTTGCCCCCATATTGCCTTAATTGGCAGTTGTACATTACTGGTCTTTTTTTTCTATTTAAATTATCCAACGTTTATAATTGGAATCATAAAAAAAATTGAAACCAGAAAAGACCATTCAAGAAGAAACTGAGATTTCCCACAATATCAGGTATTTCCAGAAGTATTATTGTGAATTATATTATGTTTAACTCACTACACCATGCCCTGCATTTAGCAATGTCTAAACATGTCAACTATTGTGGAAAAAAGGAATTGTAAACAAGATCTGCATATAAACTTGATGATTGATTGCAGTAAAAAAATTAATAGATCTTAAACATATCATAAACTTAATCCACTTCCAATTACAGGTAAATCTTTGTTCATAGCCTTTAGCTTTCTGAAACATTGTAGTATAACTTCCTCTTTCAAATTTCATCTGAGTGATCTGAAAATGTAAAATCATTAGTGTCTACTAATGCTATCTCTTCTCCTACCTTCATCTTTCTATCTTCAGCTTTCTGTTGTGGTTCTTACATTCCACCTTTTTAATTTGCTCTCACCTTCACCCTTGTTAACATCTATCTTGTCTATTCTGTTCTCTTTTCTTTCTTTCTGTATTAGCTTTTTTCTTTCAGCCTTTTCTTAATTAGTTTTCTCTCTCCTCATCATTCTGGCCTTATAAAATATTCTATATATTTTTCTCTATTTGATTCTCCATTCCATTGTAGGCACTCCAATTTTTCCCCTATTACTCTACACTGCCTACATGAGTTAAATATTCAATTTCCTAAGTCTTATATGGCCCCTCTTCTAACTTTTATCAATAGTACTATTATCCTTTTTCCTTTCTTACCCCTTTCAATTGTTCTTGCCCTAATCATCTTCCTTCAAGGGAACATAGAAAAAGGAAGGAAATACCACAAGGGAAAGAAAGTAGTAACAGGAAAACTTAACACACACACAGAAATATAAGTTAAATAAAACTATCAAGCACAGAGAGAAGCTAATCAACTGAATAAACTTATTGAGATAAAATGATGACAAGAGGGCAACAAAAAATTACAAGCCATACAGAGAAACTGGAAGATGTGGACCATTCCAAAGAGCAAACCAAAAACCAGGAAGAAATGCAGAACATAGATCAATGAATCAAAGCTGTCCAAACAAATATCATGGACCAACTTTATGAAGTGAAGGAAGAGAGTAAGGATACTAAGAAGACACTGGAAGCAAATACTGTAGAAATTGTAAGCATACATAAAAAGATAATGGATATGTTGTTGATGAATAGCATAACCCAAGAAATAAAAAAGATGATGGATTCACATAACACCAGGTTTGAACAGAGAGAAGAAAGAATTAGTGATGAGGATGACAGCACATCAGAAATCAAACAAATAGTAGGACAGATACATAAAAAGATAGAAAAAATCCAGCAGGGACTCAGGGATTTAACCGAAAACACAAAACTTACAATCATATGAATTATAGGCATCCAAGAAGGAGAATAGAAGGGAAAGGGAACAAAAGTCATTTTGAAGGAAATAATGGCTGAAAACTTCCCAGCCCTAATGAAGGAGATGGATGTACATATCCAGGAAGCACAGCACACCACAAACAGTATAAATCACAACAGGCCAACCCCAAGACATATACTTGTCAAAACGTCCAATGCTCAAGACAAAGAGAAAATACTCAAGGGCAGCAAGAAAAAAGAGAACCATCATCAAAGGGAAGGAAAATAAGACTAAGTGCTGACTTCTCAGCTGAAATCATGGAGGGAAGAAGACAGTGGTATGATATAGTCAAAGTACCAAAAGAAAAAAAAATTCCAGCCACGAATTCTCTATCCAGCAAAGCTGGCATTCATAAATGATGGAGAGTTCAAAATATTCACAGATAAACAGAAATTAAGGGAATATGCCAATAAGAAACCTGCACTTCAAGAAATACTAAAAGAATCTCTAAATGTTGAAAGGAAAAAAACCAGGACAGAGAGAGTGGAGGAGAGTGTAAGAACAACAAAAATGACATAAAGAAATACAAAAACTACATAAGAAATACATGAATCCAAAGAAAATATGGCAGATGTAAGAAATTCACTGAGAGTAATAACACCGAATGCTAACACATTAAACTCTCCAGTCAAGAGACACAGATTGGCAGAATGGATAAAGAAATATGACCCATCTATATGTTGTTTACAAGAGACCCACCTTAGACCCAGGGATTCAAGGAGGCTGAAAGTAAATGGTTGGAAAACAATTTTACAAGTAAATAATAACCAAAAAGGACAGGAGTAGCTATCCTAATATCAGACAAAATAGAATTTAAATGCAAAACAATAATAACAGACAAACATGGACACTATATATTAGTAAAAGGGGAGGGTGCCTCAAAATACATGAAGCAAACACTGGAAAAACTAAGTGGAGAAATAAATGCCTCTATAACTATAGTGGGGACTATAATACACCATTATCACCATTAGACAGAACATCTAGACAGAGAATCAGTAAAGAAACAAAGAACCTGAATAATACATTAGAGGACCTTGACCTAATAGACATATACAGAACAGTACACCTTAAAACAGCAGAATATACCTTCTTCTTGTGTGCACATGGATCATACTCCAAGATAGACCACATGCTAGGACACAGAACAACTCTCAATGAGTTCAGAATGATTGAGATTATACAATGTAATTTCTCTGACCACAATGGAATAAAATTGGAAATCACTAATCACAAGAGAACTAGATTAATCATGAAGATATGGAAATTAAACAACACATTCTTGGACAAACAGTGAATCAAGGAGGAAATCTCAAAAGAAATCAGTAACTACCTCAAATTGAATGAAAATGATAATACAACATATCAAAACCTATGGAATGCAGCCAAAGCAGTATTGAGAGGGAAATTTATAGCTCTAAATGGATATATTAAAGAAGAAAAAAAAGCTAAAATTGAAGTATTAACTGCACACCTGAAAGGATTGGGAAAACAACGACAAACCAACCTGAAAGGAAGCAGAAAGGAAGAAATAAGAAAGATCAAAGCAAAGATAAACAAAATAGAAAATTAGAAAGCACTAGAGAAAATAAAACCAAAAGCTGGTTCTTTGAGAAGATCAATACAATTGACAAACCCTTAGCCAGACTAACAAAGAAAAAGAGAGAGCAGATGAAAATACACAAACTAAGAAATGAAGAAAGGGATATCACTAAAGACCCCACCGAAATAAAGAATATCATAAGAGGATACTTTGAAAAAGTATATGCTGAAAAGAATGATAATTTAGAGGAAATGGACAAATTCCTAGAAACTCACAAGCAGCCTACATTGACAAAAGTACAAATTGATTAACTCAACAGTCCATTTACATGTAAAGAGATAGACTCAGTCATCAAAAACCTCCCAACTAAGAAGAGCCCAGGACCAGATGGCTTCACAGCTGAATTCTACGAAACATTCCAGAAAGAACTAACACCAATCCTGCTTAAACTATTCCAAAAAACAGAAATAGAAGGAACACTCCCTAACTCATTCTATGATGCTAACATTACCCTAATAAAAAAAGCCAAACAAAGATACCACAAGAAAGGAAAATTAAAGACCAATTTCTCTAATGAACCTAGATGCTAAAATCCTCAACAAAATACTGATCTCACTCAACAACATAAAAAAGCATTATAGACCATGACCAAGTGGGTTTCATCCCGGGTATGCAAGAATGGTTCAACGTAAGAAAATCAATCAATGTAATACACCACATAAACAGTTTGAAAGAAAAAAATCACATGGTCATCTCTATAGATGCAGAAAAAGCATTTGACAAATTACAGCACCCTTTCCTGATTAAAACACTGCAAAAGATAGGAATATAGGAAATTTTTATGACCATGATAAAAGATATATATGAAAAACCCAAAGCTAATATCATCTTCAATGGGAAAATCCTAAGAGCCTTCCCTCTGAGATCAGGGACAAGACAAGAATGCCCATTATCACCACTCTTATTTGACATTGTCCTAGAAGTACTTGCTAGAGCACTGACACAAGGAAAAGATATAAAAGGCATCCAAATTGGAAAGGAAGAAGGTAAAATTTCATTTTTTGCAGACAACATGATCCAATACGTAGAAAGCCCTGAGAAATCTACAACAAAACTCTAAAACTTATAAAAGAGTTCAGTGACGTTGCAGGCTATAAGATCGATGCTGAAAAATCAGTGTCATTTCTGTACACCAACAATAACAAATCTGAGGAGGGAATCAAGAAAAAAATACCATTTACAATAGTAACAAAAAGAATCAAATACCTAGGAATAAATTTAACTAAAGATGTGAAGGACATATGCAGAAAACTATACAACACTGTTAAATGAAATCAAAGAAGAGTTAAATAAATGGAAGAATATCCCCTGTTCATGGATAGGAAGACTTAATATCATGAAAATGTCTATCCTACCAAAACTAATCTACAGATTTAATGCAATCCCAAAAGAAATTAACACAGTATTTTTCAAAAAATTGGAAAAACTAACTACAAAATTTATTTGGAAAGGTAAGAAGCCCCAAATAGACAAAGACATATTGAAAAAGAAAAATGAAGTTGGAGGTATCACACTACCTGACTTCAAAACATACTACAAACCTACAGTGGTGAAAGTCACATGGTATTGTCACAAGGATAGACATATTGACTGGCAGAACCGAATACAGAATTCTGATATAGATCCTTGCATATACAGTCACCTCTTATTTGATAAGGCCACCGAGCCCACTTAGTGGGGAGAGAATGGCCACTTCAACAAGCGGTGCATTGAGAACTGGATATCCATATGCAAGAGAATGAGAGAGGAACACCATCTCACACTCTATACGAAAATTATCTCAAGGTGGGTCAAAGATCTAAACATAAGAGTCAAGACCATAAAAACCTTTGAGAATAATGTAGGGAAGCATCTACAAGACCTGGTAATAGGAAATGGTTTCATGGTCTTCACAACCAACACACGAGTAGCAAAAGGGAAAATAGATAAATGGGGTGTCCACAAAATTAAAACCTTTTGCACCTCAAAGGATGTTATCAAGAAAATAAAAAGGCAACCTACACTATGGGAGAAAATATTTGGCAACCATATATCTGATCGGAGCCTAATATCTTGCATATATAAAGTTATCCTACACCTCAAAAATAAAAAGACTAACAACCCATTTTAAAAATGGGCAAGTGACCTGAAAAGACAGTTCTCCAAGGAAGAAATACAAACAGCTAAAAAGCACATGAAAAAATGCTTGACATCTCTAGCTATTGTAGAAATGCAAATCAAATCAAAACTACAATGAGATACCATCTTCCACCTATAAAGGCGGCTATTAAAACAACTGCAGACTATAAATATTGGAGAGGATGTGGAGGAATGGGAACCCTCATCCACTGCTGGTGAGATTGTGGATTGGTCCAGCCACTGTGGAGGACAGTAATACAGTTCCTCAAAAAATGGAATATAGATCTTCCATATGATCCAGTGATTCCACTGCTGGGTATATACCCAGAAGAAATGAAAGCAAAGACATGACAGATATAAGTACACCAATGTTCATAGTGGCATTGTTCACAATTGCCAAAAGTTGGAATCAACCCAAGTGCCCATCAACAGATGAATGGATAAACAAAATGCAGTACATACATACAATGGAATAGTACTCAGAAGTAAGAAGGAATAAAGTGCTAACACATGGGATAACATGAATGAATCTTGAAGACCTTATGTTGAGTGAAGCAAGGCAGGCATTGAAAAATGAGCTGTATATGAACTTACTGATATGAATTGAGGAAATTGAGCAGTCCCTGAGAACTGGGGTCTGAAAGAGAGGTTTACAAGAAAGAGAAAGAGAAGAGAAAGTAGTGGGACATCATCCATAGGAACGTAATCTGTGGTGAGGTGATGGAGTTTGGTTGCATGTGGGGTGATGAAACAGGTGGGTGGTGATATTGTTGAGTTTTGTGGTGCAGGGTTGTTGGCTGGGAGGACAGGGACAGCAGGTTGGAGAGCCCAGGATGCTTTGGGGGTGGATGAGGGACCGTAATAACGCTTGGGACTTGTGGGTGAGGGGTTGTGACTGAAGAGGTGGGAGTGCTCTTGTCACAGTGTGGAAGGGTGGTGTTGCAGCTTGGGGGTGCAGGTTGTGGGGCATTCAGAAGGGCATATCTGGGGGGGGGCTTGGGGTTGTGTGGGAGTCTTTGTCCTGTCGTGGTGTGTTGGAGATCTGATTCACTCACAAATAGACAGGAGGGCGACTCTTGGGAACAGGGATGGTTCCCAGTGGGGGATGAACTGTTGAGCCAGGACACTCTGTTGCATTATCTGTGAATCCTGTCGTCTGGGGAATTGAGCCGGCGGGGGCTTTGTGGGCCCTGTGGGCATGAGGTGGGATGGGGTGGATCAAACGGAGGGCATTTGGTGGCCTGTGAAAGTGTTTTCCATTGCCTGCAGTGGTGGACATGGGATAGGGTGACAGTCATCAAAATTTTAAAAGTTTACAATCTAAAATGTGGACCTTGATGTGGACCAATGACAATGTTTGGGAACTATGTTTCACTATCTGTATGTTAGTTATGATGATTCTGCCAACCACATACAAAAAGGTTTTGGTATGGGGGGGAATGGAGGAGGAAGCTGAGTATATGAGATTGTTTTGTATCTCTGCTGTGACCTAAAACTTCTTTGAAAATTAAATGAAACATAGTGGGATGCTTGAGAGTGAGAAGAGGAAGGTGCCACAAAACAGACTGGACACCAGATATTGCACTGACAAGGCAAAATTGAAAAAAAAAATTATATATATATATATATATAATTATTTTTTACACTTTTTGAATAACCCAACCATTTAATAATGTCTTATTTTCTTTTTGTATTTTATTTAAATTTTTAAAATTATTTTTTTTATTTTTTAAGTTCTCATATATTTTATCTCTTACATTTAAATATTATTATTTCATTTTCCTATTCATTGCAAGTGGCTATTATTATGGCTTCACCTTTGAAGAGGCTATGGATCACAGAAGGGTCACAACAGGGATGGGAGAGGATCATTGGTGGGGGGTGTCAGGGTTGGGTGTGCATGGGAGGAAGCCCACCTGAACATACATTAAAGGCATGCATAATTGTTCAAATGCTCATGGGGCATAGTGACAGAGTGAAGAATTACTCAATAAATGGGAGAACACTGAATTCCCATTTTGGAGAGCTCTGCCATATTTTCCAGGAGAGTAGCAACAACCCCCCAAGTGCAGGGACAATGTCTGTCAAAGGAGGATGATACATTGATGGGTCCTTGTTATTGATGACAAGCCTTCTGAGTAGTTGCTCTTGAAAGTGAAACAGCCTAGTGTTATGGGGTGCCTAAGAGTTGCTTCTTGAGGACCTCCTTGTTGCTCAAATGACTCTCTCTAAGCCAAACTCAGCATATGAATGCATTACCTTCCACCCAGTGTGGGACATGACTCCCAGGGATGAGCCTCCTTGGCAATGATGAATTACTAACAAATGCCAATGGGCACTATGACTGTAAAAATACTTTGAATAAAAGGGGAAATGGTAAAGACAAATGAGTTTAAAGGGCTAATATACTTCTAAGTGAGTTGGCAGGTCAACCGAGAGGTAACACTTATGCAGATCCCAGTAGGATCTCATAGGCTTCCAATATGGATATCACCCCGAACATAGGGCCTCCTGAGGGCTTTGGAGATATCCAGGTCCCATATTAGGGAGATAGCCCCAGAGTTTTGTGCCTTACAAATGGGCCCCAATTTGGAATCCTTGCTCCTGAGAGTGATAGAGTTTGACTGAAATAGGTCTTCATTGCACATGGTCCACCTGTCTCTTCTATTCAAACCTATATGTGATGCCAGAGTTTTAGGTGTACTTCCAGAGACCAGAGGCTATAGACTGTCCATGTGCCAACTGGGTCAAGAGGCTCTGTGAACCTGCAACTCCTACTCTAGAACTCAATGGACTCATGCAGGACACCTAGTGGGGAGATGATGATGGATGATGGATGATGGCTATCCTGGGGAATGGACACAGCCTGCAGCTGCAGGCAGGATAACTTCTTCCATTGTATCCATGGGATATAAGCCTTCTCTCACTTGGTGGTGGAGGGGACATCACCATCCTAGACTCCTCGGGATTGGGGGAAGGACTATGGACTAGAGTGGACTTGTTCATGTTCTGTTATAGAACTGTGATTCACACAATGGAAGAAATTACAAAATAATGTGGTCCAGGGGCCACTGGATACTTTGGGGGCAGGGAGAGAGAAGGGAAGTTGTAATACAGGGGATTTTTTTGGGACTTGGGAGTTGTCCTGTTTGATGTTGCAATGGAGGATATAGGTCATTTTATATCATCATGTATCATGCAGAACTGTATGGGACAGAGGGTGGTCTACAGTCTGAACGCTGGTCCATGCTTAATGGCAATGCCCCAAAATGTGTATATCTATTACAGGTGTTGTGCCACACTGATGAAGGATGTATATGTGGGAGATTGTGGGAGGTGTGGGAGATGGGGCATATGGGTACTCCTAAAATTTCTGTGTAACATTAATGCAATCTATGTATTGTAAAAAAATTTGATTAAAAATTGAAAAAAAAGATGTGTTATAGGTTTTTAACAAAATGGCAGTGTGTTATATAAGGAATATAATCATACTGGAAACAATTGGGACTAACCAATGCTGATTTCATCAACCTCTTTTCCTAGAATAGTAGTCCTTTATTGAACTGAAAATTGCAAGACAATGGAGGAAACCAACAGTAGCTCTCCAAAAGGATTTCTTTTTCTGGGATTTTCAGATCAGCCCCAGCTTGAGAGTGTCCTCTTTGTCATTATTTTGCTCTTTTACATCTTAACTTTCTGGGGAATACTGCTATCATATTGGTTTCCTGTCTGGACCCCAAACTCCATACACCAATGTACTTTTTCCTCAGCAACCTTTCTTGTGTGGACATCTGCTTCACTGCCAATATTGTCCCTCAGTTGCTGGTTACCATGAACAAGAAAGACAAGACCATGAGCTATGGTGGATGTGTGGCCCAACTTTACATGGCCATCGGGTTGGGTTCATGTGTGTGTATCCTCTTGGCAGTCATTGCTTATGACCACTATACTGCTGTCTGTCAGCCTTTACACTATACATACATTATGCATCCTCAGTTGTGTGTATTCCTGGCTGGTAATTGGATGCCTCAGTGGCCTCATCACTTCCCTAATTCAATGTTCCCTTACTGTGCAGCTGCCTCTGTGTGGTCACAACAAACTGGGCCACATCTTCTGTGATGTACCAGTGCTCATAAAACTGGCCTGTGTGGACAAAACTTTTGATGAGAGAGAGCTCTTTGTTGCCAGTGTGCTTTTTCTCATTGTCCCTGTGTCTCTCATCTTAGCCTCCTGTAGCCCTATCACTCAAGCTAAGGATCAAATCAGCTGCAGGATGGCAAAAGGTCTTTGGGACCTGTTCTTCCCCCCTTGTTGTGGTCATCATTTTCTATGGAACCATCACCTTATCACCTTCAGCCAGCCAAAAGTATCTCCAAAAACCAGGGGAAGTTTGTCAGCCTTTTCAACACAGTAGTCACCTCACTCTCAAACCCTATTATCTACATTCTGAGAAACAAAACTGTGAAAGGGACCTTGAGGACACTGACAGTGGGAAAAGCTCTTGGGTCAGAAAGGTTATGAGCTATAAGAATAGATTTAGAAGATTATCTTTAGGCCACAGAATTTTGTTCTAAATAAAAGATTAAATGGCCAGGAACTCTATAAAGGAATAAACTACTTGAGTCACAATGGTTTTACATTCTTCTCAAAGGTCCTCATGAATCCCAAAACTTTGTGCTGTACCTACAAAAACTCTTAGCTCTTCTTCAACCATGACATCAATTTTCATTTACCCACTCTTTCACACTGGAGTACTTGTTCCACCATAAAACATTTACTTATTTCTAAAAGCACAACTAAAATGCTACCTGCTCTTTACAGCTTTCTTAAGCTACCATCTATCTCACCTCTGAGAAAAATATATTGTTTCATAATATTTGATTCCTTAGAACATGATACATACCTCTATTTCTATATGTTAATTTGTATTATATATGCAAACCACACTGAAAGTTTAAATGATAATTTTCCCACATCAGATTAAACCACATAATAGAAAAGTTCAACTCTCTTGCCTCTTTTAAAACATGAAAACAAAATTTAAGTCAGAGTTATGAAACCTGATATCCCACTTCCACAAAATTATGGGATTGAAATAATTCTGTTATTTTAGTAAAGTAATCAGATAAGTGAGATTTCTCAAAGCAGATTGATTCATGTATCTTTTAGACTCATCCCCACCTTTTTTGATAAATTGAAAAGCTTTGTAAAAGTGACATACCATAATTATCAATGAGACAACTTAAAGTGATTGCTTCTTGCCCTAACTTCTGTAATGAAGATTTACTTGCTCTTGTTCACAAGTTAATTGTTTATTGTTTTTATGATTTTAGCAGCTGTGAGTTAACACAATCATGCTTACCATACAGAATTCCCATACATTGATGCCCACCATAACATTTTATTGCTTGGACACATTTTTTAGAAATGATGAGAAAACATCTTCATAATATTACTGCTATCAATAGTCCATAGTTTATATTTGCTGTGTTTTCACACGAACCATCATATTATCATTACCATGTATTAGTATTATATATTTGTTATACTTCATGAGGGAATGTTCTAATATTTGTACTGTTAACCACAGTCCATTGTTCACCTCAGATTACCTTATGTTTTGAAATATTAATCTCATATACAAATTTTTTTTTATTTCTAGTATTTATATATTTATCTTCCCAGAACAGAAAAAAACTAAACTAAACAGGAGGACTTCAGAAGCATTTTGACAACAACTTCATTCTTGCATTTGATCAAGATCTTAAAGTCTACTTTCCCTCCTCCATTTCTCTCTCCTCTCTCCTCCATTAGATGGGAATTCATGAATCTGTCAACTTGAAGTATTTCAATAGTATTTTGCAGTTATAAGAAAATTGAATGTAATCAATGTACCCTAAAAATATATAGAGATATATAAAAACTAAATTAAAAAAGATTTAAAAAAGAAGAAAATTGATTTAGCATGCAATCTTCATTTGAATTCCATATTCTCATTGCAATACCCATGAGGAAAAAAGCATGAGAACTTGCATACAATTTAAAATAAAGAATAAAATACAGGACAGAAACTGGGTGGCTTTTTAAATGATGACTGAAAGAAAACAATTATGTCTTATTATGAAATTTACCTTTGAAACAATATCATAGGCCCTCCACTAATGCTAAGAAAGAAACTCCACTGCCAACTGTAGAGTAGAGGCAAAATAACTACATGCAACAGAAAAAAAAAGCATCAGAATAATTTCTTGAATGACCCAGAGAGGCCTTTCCAAATATATCCTGTCCTATTTACACCCCTTAAACATCTGCTTAGTAACTGAAATACTGAATACCCAATCTAGCAAGACCAAGACAATTATAAGGCCATTTGAATTTGTCTTCTACGATATTCTTAGATGATTTCCCCACTTAGTAATCGGGGAACTAACTGGAAAATGCTAATGGTTTCTTTCACATTAACTAGAGAGGATCTATAGGAAAACCTCTCATTTTTCAATGCATCACTTTCTCATACCTAGGAAAGAATGGCTTAGGGAAGAACATACTTTCTTCAGATTCTTAATCAATTTAAGTGAAATGTGGACTCTATAACACAAAAGGTGACATATAAAGAAGCAAAAAGTAAAAATTCCAGATGAAAAGACAGCTAAGTTCAAAGTAAATATATATGATATATACGAAGGAAGAACAATTATGAACTGGAAAAAAGGTCAAAGTTAAAATTAAAACCCATTTAATACTAGTATGGAACAGAGTTGACATTGAATAAATGCAATTTAACAGATATAACAAATAATCGCTAACATAATTCAGAAGAAAAGTATACACAGCATAAAACAAGAAAATAAAGATGCTAAACACTCCAAGATATAACTTCCATATTATATCTTGACTCCAAGATATAATAGTCATTTCCTTAAAAATGAAATTAGAAAATTTAGAAAAAGAACAACAAATATATAAAAAATTGTATAAAATTATTAACTGTAGATAAAAAAGAAATACATTTGAAAAAATCTTATTATTTTCTATTTTTAATCTTTATGTTTTCTATGGTAATGCATTTATAGTGCCTTTGTAATAATGGTGCATTTATAATTGCATAACTTATTTCTTAATTAGCTAAGATTGTGAGAATTTCTTTTGTGATTGAATAATCTCCCAAAACACCAATAAATGAGTAAAAAGTTTTTCTACAATTGGATACTTTGGATGTTCCCTTTTTTTTCTTATGATAAATTGTTTAATTGAGGATATACTTACATGTTTTATGTTCTATGGTTATAATTATGTATTTATAAAGTATTTTAGAAGTGCAATGAATAAGCAAATAAACAGGGACACACAAGTCAATTTACACATTAACAATTTGATTTCTAGAGAATTTGTCCAGTTTATTCCCATAAGAAGACAGTCTTTCCAATTCATTCAATCATTCAATTGTATAATTATTTTAATACTTTACAATGAAGATGAAATGAGCACTTGGTTTTACCACCCACCTCTCCAAGTACTATGAAATGACAGAATTATATTAATTTTATGAATAAAACCTGAGAAAATAATAGCATCTAAATATTAGAAATATTGATTAATTCCTGGAAAACATAAAGCATATAGAATCGGGTCTCAGAGAAGCAAAGTTGAGGAGCCCTATAGCCCAAATCCTAGCATGAATAGTCAAAGAATTGAATTCCCTTCTTTGAACTTTTAAGTCCATAGACACTAGATATAAGATTGATAAAAGGGGTTCACTCAGAATGATGAATAGAAGGGGTTGGAGAATTTAACCTCTAATCTCTATTATGTGCCAAGAGACAGTCATCAGTGGCCTTTTCACAGGATAGGGCAAAGCTACTTAAACCAAAAAATGAAAAGAAATCCTCATAATGCTCAGAATATAACCTTTGTTATAAAGAACTTATGAGATGATAATGATCAGAATATAACTTCAAATATCAAAAGAATCTTGGGAAACAATGTGGTCAAACAAACACTATTATATATAAGAAAGATCATTTCCTATTAGAAAGAGCATACAATGGGGAATTCCCATATTTGAGCATAAAGAAAATCATTAAGGAAAATAATACAAGAAATTAAAAAGGAAGGAAGGAAGGAAGGAAGGAAGGAAGGAAGGAAGGAAGGAAGGAAGGAAGGAAGGAAGGAAGGAAGGAAGGAAGGAAGGAAATAAGGGAGGGAGGGAGGAAGAAAGGAAGGAAAAATATAACTTAATATTTAAGAGGGGTGCTAAATAAGTGAAAAGTCCATTTAAAATAGTTTCAAAGATAAAGGGGCATATAAAACAATTAAATAAGATGTTTATTTTGTTGATTAAATTGATTAAATTTAGAATCCAAAAGCATTATGGGGCAGAATAGCAGAAAGGGACACCTGAAAATATTTTAGGAAGTGAATAATAAAGTCAATGACTGCTCTGTTAATATTGTGAAAAAGACAAAATATTTGTAATGAAAGAACAAAATGGTAAACCACATTGAGGCAGTGGTGTGCTAGTATGCCATCTTTCAAAAAGAAACACCAATTTATGATTTTGCTAGTTTCTATCTTGTAAATACTTCCACAGTGACTAATTTCAAGCTACCAATGTGATGTTACTGCTCATAGAGTTACAAAACAAATAGGCACTATCAAAACTTACAAACCAGCTCCAACATAGCACTGCATAATGAATACACCAGCTGACAATTCCAAGAAGAGAAAATAAAGAGTACTAACAGAAATGAAAATGACAGACAATAACTCTGTTGAGGTAAGGAAAGATGCCTATCTTCAAATTCACAGATATAACTTGGATGCTATGCTGGGTAAATAAATAACTGTGACTAGCTTGTTTGCTTAGCAACATTTGTTGAAGCTTCAGTTCAACAAAATTAATTCCTCAACAAACACACTTTGCAACCTTGTCAAAAATCTGTTGGCCATTAATGTACATGTTTATGTTTGAAGACTCAATTCTATTCCATTGGTTTATATGTCTGCCTTTATGTGAATAGCACATGGTTAAGTTCAGAAATGGGGACATGTGAAAGCTCCAATTTTGTTATTTTACATGTCTCCAAATGACTGCTGGCCTACTGATAAGGATTAAATTGAATCTATATGTGACTGTGGGCAATATTGATATCTTAAATATATTAACTCTTCTTATCCATGAACGTAAGGTATCTTGCCATTTATTTAAGTCTTTTAAAATTTCTTATAGCAGTGTTTTATCATTTTCAGTGTATAAGTCATTCACATCCTTGGTTAAATTTACTCCTACTCTTTTATCCTTTTAGATGTATTGGAAGTAAAATTTCTTTTTTTTTTTAGTTTATTTTTAGGGAAGTTTTAGATTTAAATTTTCTAGAAAAATTACACTGAAAGCATAGGAATTCCCTGGTTAGCCTCCCCCTGTGCCCACACACATAGTTACAACTATTACTCACATCTAAGATTAGTGTGGTATATTTTTTACAATTGGTGAACCAATATTGAAACATTGTTACTAACCAAAGCTTACAGTTTACACTTCATGCTGTACATTTCCATAGATCTTGATAAATGCACAATGACATGCAGCTATCATTGCAGTATTATACAGAAGAATCTCACCATCCCAAATGTGCCCTGTTCCACTCATTCATAACCCCAACCCATGTGAATCCTTGGCAACCTGTACCTGTATAAAAATGTTACAAGTTCTTCCTCCAACACATGATAACATCCATGATACAACTCACACCCTTGGCCCATGGCCACACATCCCCACAATTGTTCATTCCCCAATCCAGAGGGCCATGGGACATCCTCTGTTCTGAGATCTCCATGTTGAGAGTAGACTGTAGTAGTCAGACAAAGGGGTGCCTTTGCAATATACCAATAATTGGTTGGTTTTTATAAAGGGTATTTATTTGGGGTAAAAGCTTACAATTACTAGGCCAAAAAGCATAAGTTTCTTCCCTCACCAAAGTCCATTGGCACGTGTTGGAGCAAGACAGTTGCCGATGTTTGCCAGGATTCAGGCTTCTGGGTTCTTCTCTTCCTGGGGCTGCATTTCTCTCTGGGCTTCACTTCTGCTTCCACAAGTTCAGCTGTAGACCATGAGGCTCTCCAGGTTTTGCATCTCTCCACAAGGCCAGCTGTAGACTATAAGGTGAATGGCTCACTTCTCTTCTACTGGGGCCTTCTCTCCACCATCAAAACTCCAACATCAAAACTGCTTCTCAAAAACTGCTTCTCAAATCTACTCTCTCTGTCTTTTGCCTTGCCTTTTATACTTGAGACTACACCTACTTAGGGGCGGGGCTCAATGCCCTACTGATGTGGCCCAGTCAACACCTTAATCATAAAACAATCATGCCCAGATGAACAGATCAGTTTACAAGCATGATTCAATATTGATTTTTGGAATTCATAATTACATCAAACAGCTACAGGGACCCAGACATCATGGGGCATGTATTAGTCAGGGTTCTCTCCAGAAACTGAATCAACAATAGATATCTGTCAAAAATATGAGATTTTATAAGAGACTCTCATGCAACCATGTGAATGCACAAGACCAGGTT
>PVKH010006318.1:0-21168 GCA_004027955.1 Chaetophractus vellerosus
TATCGGGCGAACGGCTCACTCCAGCATCAGAACTGCTTCTCAAATCTGCTTCTCCAAATCTCTGCTTCTCTAAATCTGCCTGCCCTGCTGCCTCTTGTCTAGCCTTTTATACTTGAGACCACAACCACCGAGGGGTGGGGCTCAACGTCTCACTGACGTGGCAGTTAACGCCTTACTCATAACTTAATCATGCCCAGATGAACAGATTAGTTTACAAACATAATCTAATCTATATTTTTGAAATTCATAATTAAATCAAACTCAAACCATTACAAATGATTAATCTGTTTTTGTTATATGGCAAGCAATTTTCTTATCACTTATAATAGTCAAGGCATTCCTGCTTTACAGACAAGGAAACTTGAGTCCAGGGAGATGAAGCCATTTGATTAAAGTCAAATAAAGTCTAAATGTCATAGCCAGCTCAGAATCACGACAAATTTAAAGTGCGTATTCCTTAGGATTCTGTTAGCAAATAGACAAAAATCCTTCGTAGTAATTGATTTTAAAATGCATTATTCCATATCCCCCACAAAAGTTACATATTGACTGGTAATAATAGTTAATTTAAACATTAGGATGTGTTCGTGTTCTTTTTACTAGGAGCGTAAGGTCTAAAACATGCTTCTGAATGAACGGATATTGCCTTTCCCTGATCTCCTTTTGAGCAGTTTTACCCTTTGTAACTAGAAGAAAGTTTAAACTTTTAAATTAAATATGACAAAAATCAATGGCTTGGTAGTATTTAAGTCATACCATCATTTTATACTAAATGTACATTTCAAGTATATTAAAGGAATCAGGCTTTTTGAAGCCTTTTTAAAAAAAATTTGGTATCAGCAGTACTAGTAATGAACAAAAAAAAAAGCTCATGGACAGTTGTATCACTTTTAGTGTCTTTGAATGAAGGAGGAGTTTGGCTTGTTCACGGTCATATTTTTAATGCCTGGCATTTAGTTGATACCTGATAAACCTTTTGTAAAAGAATGGCAGAATAAATGGGACAGCATTTCAAGAAGAATGGTGGGGCAAGAGAGAACGTTTAGTAAATGCCTATTAAGAGTCAAACATTTTATACTTTATTTTATGCAGTTCAGCCACACGCCAGTGCTCTGTACATCTATATTTACCCTCATTTTAAAGACAGAAAAATTGAGTTTTTGAGAGATTAAGCTATCTGCCCAGGCTTGCAGCTACTAAATAACTGACCTGGTATTAACTTCAGTTCTATCTGACTCCAAAGTACATGATTTTGAGAAACATTCTTTTCTCTGCTACCATCATCATTAAGGTGATTTCCTAAAGGATCTATGAAATTTGGCCAGATGGGCAAGAAGAAAGAATCTTGGGCTTTAAGGAAGACTCTCAGGATTTAATTTGGGTATAAAAGCACATGGTTTTAAAAGACCACTATCAAGTGAGCATGTGTGTGTGAAATAGTTATAATTGTAAAAATTGGCAACAGGGATTTGGTTTTCCCTCTAGATGATTATAAGAAGACGTGTGTTAAAGAAAGGTAATAAAAGAAAGTATTTAGAGTGCTTAGTAGAGGTTTTGGCAATTATCTACTTTTTATTTTTTAATTTTTTGTTATTTTTACCAGCTTACTATCTTAGACTATAAGTTACACTAGAAATTACATCACTTCTGATTTCACGGACTTGTACAACTGATAGATGTAAGTCTGATTTAGAGGATAAAGGGCTAATTTCTCACAGAGAAGAAGGTAGAGGAGACATCACCATTATTTAACCATCAGTTCAGTTCACTGGTATCATTGCTTCAGAAGAATTAGTGGAAAAAATGTCTGCTTATTAAACTTGAGAGACACTATGGCAAATTCTAATGAGTTACTTATTAAATTAGCAATTTTCCATAACTGGTATGATTCATCAACTTCTCTTTCATTTTCAATTTTCAGATTAATAACTAAAAGCCCACATTGCTTGATATGGCTTTTCAACCAAACTTGGAGTTATTAAGAGACCAAAGCCACCAAAACCATTTTTTGCAATTAAGTGAAGAGCAATATTTCAGGAAACATTGTTTCCCAGCTGCTTTCCTCAATTCTTTTCGGGATATAATGAATTTATGGCCGCGAGGAATGCCATCCCTTTTGTTTGTTTAGCATCTATTATATATCCACCCCCTCCTTGGCTCTGGAGCAGTGACCAAGGCAAAATTACTCCCCTCATGGGGCTTCCATAAAAAATATCGGGAAGTATCAGGCATTAGGAAGAAAAAATAAAGGGCCAAAGGAGATGGAGAGTACTAGGGGCTATTCATCAGATTGCATTGACAGGTAAAACCTCTCAGATGTCATGATGCTTGAACAGAAACCCAATGAAGAGTATGCCGTGCAAACATCTGGAATAAGACCAGGCCAGGCCAAAGAGAGGAGCACATGCAAAGGCCCTAAGTAAAAGTGTGCTTGGCATTTGCAAGGACCGACAGGAGACCAGTGTGGCTCAAGGATGGGTAAGCAAAGGGGTGCATGTTAGGAGACGAAGTAGCCAGAGCCAGGCCACGTAGAGTCTCATAGACCAAAGTAAATATCTGATTGTGATGGGAAACCATGGGCTGTTCTAATAAGAGTGGTGACATGATTTGATTTACACTTAAAGGAATCTTTTGGTAGCTCTTAAAATAGGCTGTTGACAACAGGTTAAGCGGTTGTTGTGTCAGTCTAGGGGAAAAAATGGTGGAAACTTGGTACAGGATAGTAGTTATGGAGGAGTTGAGAATTGGTCGGATTTTAGATATATTTAAGTGCAGAGCTAACAGAATTTGCTTGCTATGAAGTAGTATTTCAGAGAAAGTCATCAATAACTACAAGGTGTTTAACTTTAGCAACTGGGTCAATAGTGTTAGACTTTATTAAGATTTAGAGCACTGAAGTGGCATTGGGGTTGGGAGTATGGATTGATGAGCTTGTATTTTGGACATAAGTTTGAGTAGCCTCTTAGTTATTCATGTGGAAATATCATGAAGGAATCTTGATAAAGGTATACTTCATTTTATTGTACACCATTCTATTGTCCCCCACAGATATTGTTTTATTTACAAATTGAAGGCTCATGGCAACACTGTGTCAAAAAGTCTATTGGTGCAATTTTTCCAACAGCATGTGCTCACTTAGTGCATCTGATACATTTGGGTAGTTCTCACAATATTGCAAATTTCACATTATTATATCGGTTATGGTGATCTGGGATGGGTGACCTTTGTTACTGTTGTAATTGTGTTAGGCACCACAAGCCACACCCATATAAGCTGGTGATATAAGCTGGTCTGTGTTCTGAGTGCTCTAATGAATGGCCATTCCCCTTCTCCCTCCCTCTCCTCAGCCTCCCTGTTCTCTGAGACACAACAATATTGAAATTAGGCCAATCAATAACCTACAATGACCTCTCAGTGTTCAAGTGAAAGAGTTGCTTTCTTTCATTTTAAATTAAATGCTACAAATGATTAACTTTGGTGAGAAACTTATGTCAAAAGCAGAGATAGGCCTAAAGTTAGGCCTCTTGTACCTAATAGTTAGCCAAGCTGTGGATGAAAAGGAAAAATGCTTGAAGGAAATTAAAAGTGCTACTTCAGTGAACACACGAATGATAAGAAAGGAAAACAGCCTTATTGCTGAGGTGGAGAAAGTTTTAGTGGTCTGGTTAGATCAAACAAGCCACAACATTACCTTAAGCTAAAGCCTAATTAGAGCAAGCCCCAAATTCTTCAACTGCATGAAGGCTGAGAGAGGTGAGGAAGCTGCAGAAGAGAAGTTTGAAGCTAGCAGAGGTTGGCTTATGAGAGGTTTAAGGAAAGAAGCCATCTCCATAACAGCAAACTGCAAGGTGAAGCAGCAAGTGCTGATGTAGAAGCTGCAGCAAGTTATCCAGGAGATCTAGGTATTATCATTGATGAAGATGGCTACACTAAACAACAGGTTTTCAATACAGATGAAACACCCTTCTGTTGAAAAAGATGCCATCTAGGACTTTCCTAGCTAGAGAGAAGTCAATGCCTAGCTTCAGAGCTTCAAAGGACAGGGTGACTCTTGTTAGGGGCTGATACAACTGGTGGCTTTCATTTGAAGCCAATGCTCGTTTACCATTCCAAAAATCCAAGGACCCTCAAGAATTAGAGTGAATCTACTCTGCCTGGGCTCTACATATAAAACAACAAACATTGAATGGCAGCTCATCTGTTTACAACATGGTTTACTGAATATTTTAAGCCCACTGTGGAGACCCACTTTTCATTGAAAGATTCCTTTCAAAATATGACTGATCACTGACAATGAACCTGATCATCAAGAGCTCTGATGGAGGTGTACAACAAGATGAATGTTGTTTTCATGCCTGCTGACACAGCATCCATTCTGTAACCCATGGATCAAGGAGTAATTTCCACTTTCAAGTCTTATTATTTAAGAGATACATTTCATAAGGCTATAGGTGCCATAGATGGTGACTCCTCTGATAGATCTGGACAAAGTAAATTGAAAACCTTCTGGAACAGATTCACCTTTTCAGATACCATTAAGAACATTCGTGATTTATGGGAGGAGGTCAATATATCAACAGTTACAGGAGCCTGAGGAAGTTGATTCCAATCCTCATGGATGACAGTGGAGGAAGTAACTGGAGATGTGGTGGAAATAGCAAGAAAACTGGAGTTAGAAGTGAAGCTTAAAGATGGGACTGGATTGCTGCAATCACATGATGGAACTTGAGAGGATGAGGGGTTGCTGCTTATGGATGAACAAAAGAAAAGTGGTTTCTTAAGATGGAATCTATGCCTTGTGGAGGTTCTGTGAACATTGTTGAAATGACGACAAAGGATTTAAAACATTGTATCAACTTAGTTCAGGGGTTCTTAACCAGGGGCCCACAGAAAGATTTCAGGGGGTCCGTGAGCTTGAATTGAAAAAAATCAACATAGTGTCTTTATTTTTTCTGACCTGAAATCTAGCATTTCCTTCACTTATTAATATTTGCAATAAGTTACAGTAGCATTCATTTCATATCACATTACAGTTGCATATCTTGAAAAATAGCTTACTGTCATCCATACTTAGAAATTACGGTATTTGCTAGACCCAACGTTAGTTGAATGTCATAAAACTGTCTGCTGCTACATTCTGAGAAGGGGTCCGTGGTTTTCGCCTGACTAGCAAAGGGGTCCATGGAACAAGAACGGTGAAGAACCCCTGATTTAGTTGATCAAGCAACAGCAATGTTTGAGAGAATTGACTCCAAGTTTGAAAGAAGTTCTATGTATAAAATGCTATCAAACAGCTCACATGCTAAAGTAAATCTTTCCTAGAAGCAAGAGTCAATTGATGGCGGCAACTTCAGTGATGTCTTATAAATGACAATGTCACAGCCATTCAACCTTCAGCAACCACCAGTCAGTAGCCTTCAACATCAAGTCAAAACCCTCCACCAACAAAAAGATTACAACCTGTTGAAGGCTCAGATGATAATTAGCATTTTTTAACAATAAAGTATTCTTTAGTTAAGTTAGGTACATTTTTTAAACTTTTTTAAAATTTGAAGGTTGTCATTCATGCATGAACACCCATAAACAATAATTGTACAAGTTATACCATCTACAGGGCTCCCATACATCACCCCACCAGCAACAGCTTGCACTGTTGTGAAACATTTGTTACACAGTACGAAAGAGCATTGTTAAACATTACTACTAACTATAGCTAATCGCTTACATTTGGTGTATTTTTCCCCAACCCACCTGGTTAATTACACCCTGTATTACTATTATATACTTGCTAAAATATGGAAACAAACCAATCAATGAAAGGATAAGCAAAATGTGATATCCATCAACCAATGAAAGGATAAGCAAAATGTGATATATACATACAGTGGAATACTATTCAGCTATAATTTTTTTTAAGATTTTTTTTTTATTTATTTTATTACATATCGCCCCTTCCCCCCCGTTGCGGCGACGCGCCGAGACTTGGTCACTGCGCAGGCGCGGCTTTTCCCCGCTTGTGGGCGGCTTCTGCTTCTATTCACGGCCGGCTCCAGTTCGCCGGTGGCTGGCTGCGTTCCATTCACAGGCGACCTGCCCGGCCCGTGGCGGCTTTTGCCCTGTCCGTGGCAGCTTTTTGCCCTGCCCACGGCGGCTCTGGCCCGCCCATGGCGGCTTGCCATTCTCAAGGCGGTCTGCCCGCTAGGAGAGGTCCCCGGGAACCGAACCCAGGGCCTCCCATGTGGTATCCCAGCGCGCTCTTTATCCACTGAGCTATCTAGCCGGGCCCCTATTCAGCTATAAAAAGAAATCGGGATGCATATGACAATATGGATGAAGCTTGACATTATGTTGAGTGAAATACGGCAGATACAAAAGGACAAGTATTGTATGGCCTCACTAGTATGAACAAAAATGATGAGTAAACCCATGGAGGTTACTAGGAAATTGAATGTGGGTTGAGAATGGGAGATGACGTTTAATATACGTAGAATTTTTAAAAAGGTTTATTGTAAATGTGGAAATGAATAGAGTTGATGGTAATATAATAACTAACATTGCTGATTTATAAAGTGATTGTGGCTGAAAGGGGTAATCTGTGGATGTAATATTTCAATTGAAAGGAAGCTGGAGAATAAGGTAGGGACTGTATAACAATGATTTTGGTGGTGGATGAAGATTGTGGTTAATAGTATAAGAATGTTCTTTCTTTACAAAGTATTAAGTATGTGGTGGTACATGTAAAAATTACAAATAATGTAGCTTGTGGATGATAGTTAACAGTAATATTTTTACAGCAATGGCAAAGAAGATATCAATTCTAAAGGACAACAGGTATATACATTTTTTAGACATAATGTTATTGTCCTCTTAATAGGCTAGAGTACAGTGTGAACAGAACTTTTTTATGCACTGGAAATCAAATTCATGTGGCTCACTTTACTGTGACATTAGCTTTGTGGCAGTGGTCTGGAACTGAAGCTGCCATGTCTCCGAGGTATGTCTGTATACCAGTTTGGAATTCAGGAGTGGTGCAGGGCTGGGGCTAGAAGGATATGTTTGGTAGTCAGTGTATGGAATATATGGAATCTACTATAGAGAATGTTTAGAAAGGCTGGGTTGGGTCTCCTAAGAAGGGTATGTAGAGAGAAAGCTGAACCCTTGAGCATTCTAACATTAAATGGATGAAGAGAAAGTAAACTGAAACAAAGGGAAGAGACGAAGAAAAGTTGACATTGATGTGGGAGGAAAACCAGGAGAGTGAGGTTTCCAAAGCAGAAGCCGGCTCGAGAGCCTGTTTCAGCAAAGAGGAATTGGTCAACCGTGTCACTATTCCTAGGAGGCTGGGTATTATGAGGACTGAAAATTGATCACAACGTGAAGGTGATTGGTGATGCTTCAAGAACAGTTTTTGAGGAGTGACATGGTGGTGTGACACACTATATCCCCCAGGACAGCATGTTCTTTACTATCCCTCCCTGTGGGTGTAAACCGGTTGTATGATACTGCTGCAGTTAAGGTGAGGCCCACCTCCGTCAGGATGGAGCTTCAGCCTATTAACAGAGTCCTTTAAAAGCAGAGTGGATTCAGACAGGAGGGGGAAAGCCCTGGAAACAAGCTGAAACAGAACCCAGAAGAGAAGGAGGAGACGGCGGCCCACCACTGTGTGCCTTGCCACGTGCAAGCCAAGGCTCAGGAGTCTCCAGCAGCCAGTTCCAGAAGTCCACAGTCTTGGAGAGAACGTGTCATCACCACATTTGAGGACATTTTCCCGGCCTCAAACTGTGAACTGAAATTCCCTTTGTTTAAGCCCACCCATTTGCCTGAGCAACCTAGGAAACTAAAACAAGTGGGGAGGGACTTAAGAGGGAATGAGACTAGAGAAACTGGAGACAGAGAGTATACGTGGAACTTTTAAGAAATTCAACTATTCAAAACAGACAAAATCAAGAGAGGCAAATGTGGGCCAAGGGAGGCTTGTTTGTTTCATTGTATATGAAAGATGAGAGCTATTTCCCCATATTGTTATGCTGATAAGAATGATCAAGTTAAAAAAAAAAAAGATAATGGAGGCAGAGGCTGGGGTTTATTGGTGAGTTATGTCTCTGACACATATATGTCTTGGTTTCTAAATTAGCCTTGTGCTTCCTTTTACATCACACTGATTTGTGCCTGTGTTCTGTTATAGAAGATTATGCAGAAAATTGTGTAAATGGGAAAGAATGGGATCCATTGCACAGTAGATGGGTAGCAAAAGGTCATTCTGGTTAATCATAGAGATGCAACGAACATAGCAACCTGTCTAGTAGGGTGGTAGGTGTGGGGGGTGAGAGACAGTAATTTTTAAATGATTGCTTCTGCTTTCTTAGGGAGTGAAATAAGATAACTGACTGTGGCTGGAGGAGAGAGGTGAATGCATGGAGAAGTTTTCTGGGAGAGTGGGAAACTTCCTTGGCAAAAGAAATATAGTAGGATTACCAGGCACATCCCACCGAGTGGCCATGGAAATTATGGTAATAAATTTAAAGGGATTGCATTAGTCAGGTTTCTCTCGGGAAATAGAATCAACAGGAGATGTCTGTCAATAATATGAGATTTTATAAGAGTCTCTCGTGTGACCGTGGGGATGCAAAAGTCCAGGTTCCGCAGGCAGACTGCAAACCAGGGGCTCCGATGGAAGTCCATTGAAAGGTCCTTGATGAGTTTCTGGGAGAAGTGGCTGTCCAAAGATGAGCTGGGAAATTTTCTCTGAATGTTGAAATCACTTCCCCTTTTAAGGCAGTCAACTGATTGGATAAAAGTGTCACCCATTCTTTTTTTTTTTTTTAAAGATTTATTATTTATTACATATCCCCCCCCCTTTCTGCTTGCTCTTGCTGTGTGTCCATTCTTCTGTGTTTTTCTATGTCTGCTTCTTGTCTCCCCCTGTCCCCGCGGCGACGCGCCGAGTCGGCCCTCCACGGCGGTGGCTCCTTCCGTTCCAGGGTGGCTCCATTCCGTTTCCACGGGGGACTCCGCGCCATGTTTTGCAGGCAGCAGTCCTCCATGTTTTTGCGGGCTGCTCGGCTTCCGCAGTTCGCAGGCGGCAGCTCCGCTTTTTCACGGGTGACTTTGCCATTCCCGTGGGGGCTCAGCCCTGCCCGTGGCGGCTTTTTGCCTTGCCCACGGCGGCTTGCCTTTCTCAAGGCCGTCTACCCGCTTGGAGAGGTCCCCGGGAACCGAACCTGGGGCCTCCCATGTGGTACACCGGCGAGCTCTTTATCCACTGAGCTATCTAGCCGGGCCCATGTCACCCATTCTTGATGCAATTTCCCTGATTGATGCAGATGTAATCAGCCATCCATGCAGTAAACTCACTGGTGATCGAAGTCCATAAATGCTCTTGTATTACAATTAGCCCAGTGCTTGCTGGACCTAATACCTGGACACAGTTACCTGGCTGAGTTGACACATTAGCCTAACCATCACAGGAGTGAAACCAAGAAACTTCACCAGCTGTTTTCCTCCATAGACATTCATCTGCTTGGGAGGAAGAGTTGTGAATTGGAACAGGGTAAAGCTTTATTTCAGACAAATACACCAAGCATAAGAATTGGGAGGGGTATGTGTGTGTTGATTTTTGTTGTCACGATATTTTCAACACTAAAGGGAGAAGAGGAAATTTTGTCAATAAAGTTGCTCATTTTCACAATTGTTGGCTACTTTCATCTGAAACAGTTCCCATTTAGGGATTATATGATACAGACAGTTGAAAGCATTGCGGGTCCTGCTAAACAACTCACCAGCATTTCACCAATCCCGTAGTGCAACTGCCTTTAGTAACTCGTAGTTGTTGCAACATTTAAGTCAGATTCATTTTCTCAGAGAGTCCTATTCCCTTACAACTAGACCCTTATAAGGAATTTTGTTCTGGATGCTTATGCCTCTGGCTTGTATTTTATACCTTTTCACTCCCTCTCTTCTTACACTAAAATTTTATAAAACAATGAAATGAAGATTTAGGTTAAAGGAAATTAGTTCATGCTTGTGTGAGCATCTTCAAATATCTTTTTACATGATTCCTTGCACCTACTTTCTACTCTTTCCCCATTCCTCTCCTTGCTAATTATTTTAAATTTTTTTCCATCTTCTTCCTATTATTCATTCCCTGGCAAGCTTTTTCTTCCACCACACGTTTTTGTGATGGGAGTTAGCCTTTTATTAAAAGAAATACTAGTTATTTAAGAATTAACCTGTTTTCATGCATTTTATCATATTCACTAGAATGGTAAACAGATGTATTTTGTAGTTCCTTGAAGAAGAAATTTCCTAAACATTAAGTATTTTCCTAAATCTATAAACATATTGTTAAATTAATAGGTTGATAATGATCTCCATGTTTCTAATTAGGGAGTGAAATTTTATTTCTGGAATGACAATGCCAAACATAACGGCATGAGTCACTCACTATGTGTAGGGCACTTTACAGTTTTAAGAGTTACTCCTCGCAATAAAACTATTATGAGTCGTATTCATGTGTTTCATAGATGAAAAAAACCATGGCTAAGGGAAACTAACAAGTTCATGGACTCCCAGATAGTATATTGCAAGTCTTGGCTTCTAAACTAGCCTTGTGCTTCCTTTTACATCACACTGGTTTGTGCCTGTGTTCTGTTAGAGAAGATTATGCAGAAATCGGAACATTATATTTAAATTGAATGTATGAAAATGGAAGCCACAACATGAGAAATTTATAAACAGTATTATTTTCTATTTTTTCCATCAATATAAATGTTCAAAATGATGGAAAATATATATGTTGTTTGAATTTATTTAGTTGCTGTAGTTGCTTAATTCTCTCTTGCTGTCATAATTTAGAGCTGGGAGGGATCTCCTCACTTCCATTTGTATAAATTAAAGCTCAAACATGTTAGGTGATTTCCCATAACATTGGTTTATTTTTCCTTATTTAATTTCTTAAACTTTTGTCATATTTTATTATCATATTTTATCTCTTCTTTTACATGCTTTTGGCAGCAGGTTCCATTTTGTGTTAGCATTCTCTTCTTCAAGGTTTTCAGGATTGCCCTAATATTTGATTTGCTCCTAATGGATATGCTAGACACGTGTTTACTCCCAGATCTAGAAGTTTAATTCAATTTGTCCCTCGTTGTAACTCATTTGCTTCAAACACAGGATGGCAACCACGTGACATCAGCTCCCTGGGTTGATTCTGCCATACTACACAACCCCATTCCCCAGTTTTAGGGCACTGGCTTTGTGAGGCTAAAGATAATCTGACTTTTTGGAGTTTAGGATATAAATTGTCATACACCAAAATGTTAAATATATATATTTATATATAGATTGCAGAAAATATGTAACTCATAAATAACAAGTTCATGCAGTAATTAGCCACTTTTCTGGAAAATATTGTCTAGTGCCAAATTTCTATAATTATAGGATATGAGTTGAAATTAGAATTGTGTCAAAACAGTTTACCTGAAGTGAAATGAACTTTTTTTTTTTAAAGATTTATTTTATTTTATTACATATCTCCCCTCCCCCCGGCTGCGGGGATGCGCCGAGACTGGTCACTGCGCAGGCACGGCTTTCCCCACTTGTGGGCGGCTTCTGCTTCCATTCACGGCCGGCTTCAGTTCACGGGTGGCTGGCTGCGCTCCATTCGTGGGCGACCTGCCCTGCCCGTGGCGGCTTTTGCCTGTCCGTGGCAGCTTTTTGCCCTGCCCACAGCGGCTCTGGCCCGCCCATGGCGGCTTGCCATTCTCAAGGCGGTCTGCCCGCTAGGAGAGGTCCCCGGGAACCGAACCCAGGGCCTCCCATGTGGTATGCCGTTGCCCTATCCACTGGGCTATCCAGCCGGCCCCTGAAGTGAAATGAACTTTAATAAAATTCATAACTGATACTTTTCATTATCATTTATGCTCAGTATAATATTGTGACTAAATTCAAAAGTTTAAGGTTAAACTGTAGGTACTTTAAGAATCTGAAAAATCTTTGTCTCGCATTGTACAATACATATTTCTTTTTCCCCACACCAGTGGTTAATGGGACATTGAGTAAAATGAGAAAAGAGTTGTACTTTTTTGAAGATCCTCAAGGATAATAGCACATAAGACCTTGTTTTATTAGGCTATTGGTGCTTTTTAAAAAGCAATTAATATTACATTTTATTCATGGAGAAAATGGAACTCTTTTTTTTACCTCTGGAAAGATGACTTCTTAAAAATGATAAGTGGTTTTTATATGGTTAGGGATCCTCTTAGTCTAAAATTTTGGCCTTTAAAATGCAACTAAGAGTGAGAGGCGGATTTAATATTCAGCAGGAGAGTATTTACTGTCTTGTGAATGGCAGAAAGTCGAGATAAAAGATGAAGTTTCAAAGTGTCTTTCGTTTATTTTGCTTTTGGATGAAAAAGAACTGACTTTGATTTTATAGAGAAAATACAAGATTAAAGATAGTGGCGGGAAGGTCCAAAAAGTCCAGAACTGAACCAGTCAAGTTTCCACTCACCGAGCAAACCTCTACAGCCGAGGCCAGGTAGGGTCCATAGAACTATTGTCAAGGGGTTGGAAATTGGCAAGAGGACTAGGAAATCCAGAGCAATGAAAGTGCCTGGGGTGGTTCAAGCATATGTTGGAAATTTCCACCTGTGAAATGCTAATATACACATAGGGAACATTGACAATGGAGGAAGATCGAAAGCCATCAAGGATTCCACAGGCAGCCACGAAAAAGAGCACATTTTGAGGAGTAAGGGAATAGGTTAGCTGGAGGGACTGGTATTTGTTAAAGAAAATCAGATTGTAGAGTTGAAGGGTTGAAGATAAAGGTACTTAACAGAGAATGTGCAAAATGATGACTTTTCAATGGATGCCTTGCAGGAAGATGGAGATAACTGTCAAGGAAGAGGTAAACAAATTCTCAACCATTATGGTAGGTTTTAGGAAAGTTCATTGGTACGTTTGTTGAATACAATAAATGTTGTACATGGGACAGGTAAAAAGAAAGATATGAGCTAATCATTGAATTTACTAATGGACCATATAACCAGGAAAACCAAGCTTATAAAGTTCCCAGATCTGGGGATTGCACCTTGCTCTTATGTGTATCAGTGTTTAGTATGGGCTTTGTTATTCAAATACTTGTTGAATGAAGGAATTACTATTTATATAGATAAGTGATACATTTTAAAAACATTACTATATGCCTGGCCCTGAACTAATTGCTTTACTATCTCATTCCATCCTCACAGTAATCCCATGGGGCAGGCATGATTATTTTCAGCATTATGCAGACAGGGAAAACTGAAGCTTTGGAAAAGTTGTCAAGCCGTTTCTGGTTGGTAGTAGAGCCAGAGTGTGAATCTAAGCAGTGTGACTCCCCTGCCCCTTCTCCTAAGCACACGGGTCTGGCCACACCAAGAATGAGTGGGATGAA
This sequence comes from Chaetophractus vellerosus, assembly GCA_004027955.1. NCBI lineage: Eukaryota > Metazoa > Chordata > Mammalia > Cingulata > Chlamyphoridae > Chaetophractus > Chaetophractus vellerosus. The sequence goes on from PVKH010006318.1 coordinate 13,439, forward strand.
TCCGTATCGCAGTCCTTTACCCTTAGTAGAAGGAGAGAAATGCTGTTCTCGCGTTGGACCCCTGGTACCATCTGGTATAGAACATTGTGAAATTCCCCGGCATCCTGTGGGTCTTTGCCTCCCCACATTTAATATGAGACGATGCTAAGCTCATTTCCAGCCAAGGTTCTTTGATTTTTACTTCTCAATTTTGAATTTCCAAATTATTTTCCACAATAACCACTTGGGAAAAAGCATTTCTTTTTTTATCTCCTAGGCTTTAAAATTGTGTTCCAGGAAATGCCCTCGTTTTGGCAAACATACACCTATGAATTTCATGTGTAATTTGTGTTAAAATCCAATTTATAACACACGAGATAAAACGGGACAACGTGACATTTCAAAAAAGCAAATTCACGATGCAAAAGAGGAAAGGCAGATTAGTGGAAGAGTGCATAGAGGGTTAGAACAGTAAGTCTTGAAAATAAAAGACCATGAGAAGAGAAACTGTTGGAAATAAGTATTTTTAGAAATGATTTTGCATCTAATATACAGTACTATCTTTCCTCTCACAACAAATGCAAAGCAGCATCCTTTTTGCTCTGTAATTAGTTTTCCGTGGATGTGTAGGCAGGAGAGACTGAAATTCTTTAAGCTCAGGGAGGCAAACGCTCTAATGACCGGCCCTGGTTATCAACTACTCTGCCTTGCTTGCAAGTCCCAGCCTCATTCAGTCAGTGGAGAATCTTTGAGCTAAGTGTAAACATCTTTCATCCTGATACAGCTTCAATGTGTTACTCCCTAACATGCTCATATTTGGTATTTAATTATCTGTTAATTAAATCACACAGTTTAGAAGGGTTTTAGATTAAAGGAATGTTAAACCTCTGATTCACTTTTACAAATGTGATGCAATGTCAACCTATATTCAATGAAGGCATTGAACTTTTAGATACGTGCAGTTTTCTATATCCTGAAGAAAGCAGCCATGATGTAATGGCATGAATCAACGCCTATAGAACCACTCTTAATCGACACAAAACTGGAGAATTAAGGCAAACTGGGTAAGCTGACTGATGTCTTATAAAATTTCTCTCAAGTGGTATTATTGTAGGAGGCAAACTGGAGGTTTTTAGTCCTTTTTTTTTTTTTAAACTTGGTTGCACAGATTTGAATTTTCCATGCTTCTCAGTTCATTGACCCTGATATTTATTAGTGTGACAATGCATTTGTCTTGTTTTATTTATACATAGACACATATTCACACACACATATGCGTATATGTATATATATGTATATATTTAATTTCCCTCTCATTTCTAATCTCATTCACATTCCCATCATCTTTGTAGATAACTGAATGAATTGTATATGTGCCCTTAGATATATATGCATCTTTGAAATGTAAATGGCATTGCTTTGCATTATATTAGGCTATGTAGATATTGTACTCTCTTCTTTCATCCTTCAATGATTATCAAAGTAACCCATACCGCTCTCTGTAAGATCTCTAAATCTAATCTCTGCATATGATGTCATCAAATGACATGCCCCATTTTACTTATTTAATCTGATGTTGATACTCACGTTGTGTCCAAATCCATGAGATAAATTCTCTGGAATATTGCTGGTGATACTTATTCCATGTGGTTTTTATATTATTTCTTCTACTGTTAGAGTTGTGGTAAATATAATAAATTGTGCTGTCCTTTAAGGGTATTATGCTCTAATGCTTTTTATGAAGAACATTGAAGAACATGAAGAACATTGTTCCTCTGGGAATAGAGTTCTTCCTAAAAGAATTATACATAGTATCCAATAGCAAAGAATCACTCATATCATCTGTATCACTGTAGAAATCTCTCTCATCGTGTGCTGTCACCATATTTTGACACGTGAATCAACTCTGATTGAACATTCCTCTTTCTGAAACCATCTGTGCACACTAATTTTCCTTGGGCATTAGCCACTTTGTTTTTTGGTTTTTTTTTGTTGTTGTTTTTAAGAAAGACACAAGTAATTCTTTTCCAAGACATTGCAGGTCTCTTTTTTTTTTTTCCTTCTTGTCCTGGTCCATGTTGATGTGTTTAATAGGCACATGTGTAAGGTAACTTTCTTGAAATAAATTTTTTTTTCATTTCTTTTTCCATTAAACCTTGTATTTTGAATCTAAGCTTGGGATGATTTTTGAATAAGCAAAATAATAGAAAATGTTTTCTGGAAGATACTGAACAAATGTATTGCTAACCTAGCAATCTTGCTAAATGAGACTATTAAATAACGCAAAAAGAATAATTTGGAAGAATCAGCTTAGCTCTTTCATTTAAGTAAACATGACTCCATACGAAATTTTACATAGAAATGCCAGGAAGGTTGTTCCTTTATTTCACTAAAATTTATTGAGCCTGGCATTCTGCTAGATGCTGGGGGATACAGGGTGAAAGTGAGAGATACCCCCTATCCATATGGAAATCAGTGCAGGCTAAGTTAGGCAACTCTCCACCTAATATGTTGAGTTCTAGAATCAGATCTTTCTTTTTGAAGACAGCAGGACTTAGACTTATAGGACTAAAGGGTGCTCAAGCCCTGAGAATCTGATTCATGATCACTACAATGGACAAAACCTGAAGCAGATTCCAGAATGCAAATGAATTAATTTACAGTTAGTGTTAGTTATTAAGGACAACCTCAGTAAGGAAAATCTTCCAGATCAATAGATTCTCACTCTCCATATTAAAGAGCAGCCAGCTCTTCAAAGAGCACTCTTGTAAGAATAGAATAAAAGAAAAAATGAATTCATACTGTTTTACAAATAGTTTCCAGTTAAAGATCTATAGAGATAGTCTTGTCAATGGGACAGAAGCAATTGATGTTGGACCAGGTTATCTTTTGCCCTGACGGGGCTTAATGTCTATTAAGGGTTATATTTACCCTCCCCCTATTTTTTGTGTGTCATTCTTCGCCAATTTAAGACACATTTCCCTCAAATTTTAACATATATGAAATTGTGCTGTATTTTGTAATCAATGGAATCTTGTAATCACTGTCAGCCAGGCAACAATAATGATATAGTCATCACTGCCTGCAAATGAGAGCAGTTGGTAAGTGAATAGAAATTAATTGCTTTTTAAAATGCCCTCAAAAAGATTACCCAGTGATTTGACATTAAAACAAAAAATATATACATATTATGTACATAGAAAAGCAAGGAAATTGAGCAGCATGATAGAATAAACATCTGTGTCTAAATTTGTCATAAAGAGCCCTTTTTTCTTATTATCTATTATATGTTAGGAAAGGATGTAGGCACTAAGGATACAAAGTCTACCTTCAATCAGCAGTTTTCTTAGCATTGCAACATGAACATCCTAAAGGAGCCATTAAATTACAGAGGAGTTTATTGACTGTTTTTTCCTAAATGAAAATGAGTTCTGAGAGTCAGGTGTGAAATACTGGGAGTGCCTCAAGATCAATGCCTCTATTGGTATAATCACCTTGGAGAACTGTTTGGCAGTACCTACTGAAGCTGAACGCACACCGTTGCAGGTTTCTTGGCTGGTCAAGCAAATACCCTGCAATGGGCTGGCTTAAGCATTGAAAATTTAATGGCTCATGATTTTGAGGCTAGGAAATGTCCAAATCAAGGCGATGCTTTCTCCTTGAAGACTGGCGTTCGGGGCTGGCTGCCGGTGATCCCTGGGCTCCTCTGTCATGGGGCAGTACACATGGCCTTCGCGGTTTGCCTCTCCTTTCTCTTCCGGGTTCCTTATGGTCTTAGACTGGCTCAAACACTTGAGCTTTCACATGTTATGCAGCTTCACTTTACCTAGAGTAAGTGTTTGAACCTGGAATATGGGGAAGGACTTCTTGAACCCCATGGAAATGTATGTAAAAAACCATGCATTTGGGCGTATGTGCTGTTTTCTGAGGTAATGTGTAGGTCAGAGTTTTCCTAAGATCCTCAAAGTTAAGAAGCAATGACCTGACCACTGAACAACTTCCTTAAGTCATTTACGGGTTGTTATTTAGGATGGTACTTTTAGTGCTTGCTGCTCAACTTCTCAGTTGGCAATTGTCCCCCTTCCTTTATAAATAGGTATTTAGGGGACACCCCAGTGTATTTTCCTATATACTGACATATATCCTCCAAAATGTGCAAATATTAAAGTAAGCATTTTTCTTGTAATGGAAGTGCAGTTATTACTGAATGGAAATTATTGTAGGCATTTTAGCAGATTAAAATAGTCATTCAATGGCTCTTTCAATTATTGCTCAGTTGTCATTAAAGGAATTTTCACTTCCATGTGTAATATGAAACCAACAATTTGCTCACTCTAGGTAACCCTTACCATAAAATCTGTGCCTGCTTAATTGATTATAACCCACTTTAACGGTGCCTGTGCTGTATAAACAGAGAAAATCAGTGTGGAGCCAGGGTTTCAAGTCCTATGCTGTAGTTTTACAGGTAGGTTTAGGGATATTCTGAATAAACCATGGTCACTCCTGGGAGAAAACCAATCAGAGCAACTGTCCTTTTTATCAGGGATCAGGGTGATTATTTGTTTCTGATCTGGGACATCACAATCTGTGGGACCGGAAAAATGAAATTCAATGGGCCAAACTCCCTCTCCTAGATCATTTTCAGTGAGAAAATAAAACACTTGCCATAATTAACTAACACTAAACCCCTAAACAAAGATTTTTAGTAGATATGAAAGGGTTTCAATAATTTGCATCTAGTATTTAAATAGATCCATATTAACTTAGTGTGTCCCAAATGGCAATAAATTTTTAAAAATCAAATTCTCTGTATTAGATAGCAAAGTATAATTCTCCCCAAAGCAGTTACATCATTTACATATGCTATACAGATACTTAGTAATGATTTGAAGAAAATATGCATGAACAATGTATTGAAGGCTTGCAACAAGATTTTTTAAATATTTAAAATTATAAATTAAAATAAATTTCTTGTATAGCTACCACTGGTGTGTATGTGAATATGTGTATGTGTATGTCAAATAAATTTCTCTAATACTGGTTTTATGCTTGTTAATGGGACCTTGTTTAGCAGATATGTTCATAATCACATTTTTTCATGGCTGCGTCTTAAATAATATATAATTATGCTTCTCTTCTGGCTCATTTGATCATTTCTCATCCATGATTTTAGTCTAAAATATATGTTAGTGTAAATGATTTAAACTTTTGAATTTCTTAACAATTGGCCTTATATAAGAGCCCTATATTTTATGCATGATTTTTCTGTAAACCCACAAGTTCTCTAATAAAAGAATTAATAAAATTAATCATTCTGATAAAACATCAGTTTAACTATGTGATTTAGATAATTAAAAAATTCAATGGACAGATGCAGCCAGGATATCATTATGAATTTACTTTAACACAAGAAATTCCTGGGTGAATATATAGGAAGTATTTTGGGCTTTTTTAGGTGGTTTAAAATAAGATTAGATATTATGTTTTCAAGAAATAGGCCAAATAGTGGATGAAATAATTTACTAACATTATATATAAATTATGGAAATTTATTAAAAATATTCATTTTTCAAAACAAAGCAAAAGAACATAAATATACATGCAATCTCTGGAATATTTTCTCATAAAACAATTTTAAAGAAATATAGGATAACACTTTATTCTTATATTGGACTTCTAAGTTTGCCTCTCCTATATTATTACCATAAAAATTGTTCAATCCAAATTTGGCTCGTCCACTATTATTTTGTTGGTCTGTATGTTGACATGCAATTTATAAGAAAAAAAAGTTTAAATTTGACCAACAGGTAAGCTTATACTCAAGCTGCTTTTTACTTACAGGGCTATTTTCATTGCATTAGCCAAATATTCCCTTTGTGTGTGGCATTACTCATACCAATGATATTTGTGATTAGCTAATCCTTTTCAAGAGAGATTTTTTGTGCTTATCAATGCATAAGTATTTTGGTGGTATTTGAAATTCTCCATCTTTTGCAAAGCAGGAATTAAGCAGCCCTTCCAATTGTTCAAACTATCTTCTTGGTGTGATTCCTTTGTGTTTTATTTTTGATTTTCCAGTTGGTCATGTATTAGCTGACATATATTTTACCTACTGCCTGCCTCTTAAATGTTTATATGAAGTTTTTAGCTTTTTGCACTAAGATAAATACTCCAACATTCTACTTAAATAATGCAAACAATTACGTGAATATTCGTGTCTTCTGTCTTTTCAGGTTAAGTCCATTCATTCATTCAACATTGAGTGCCTCATAGGTATTGTTTATCTATTTGGATAGGGTCATCCATCACTGAATGAAAAGATAAAGATCCTTGTCACATATATAGCAGTTTACATCTGAGTGGAGATTCAGACAAGAAACATGACAACTAAGTTTATACTATGAACATATAATGCCCATATTATCTTCTTGGTTCCTTCTCATTTTTGTTGCTTTCAGAGATTGGACGACCTGGACATGATGAAATGTTTTAAGTGTAGTGCTTATGTCTTATGTAATTTTGTCTCACATCACTAACACAATGTCTTGTACATCATATTTACTTGATCAGGAATGGATAAATCCATATTCCATAAGCATAGTAAACCATTTGGAGCAACTTTTAAAATTGTCAATGTATTCAAACAAGGAGAAATTACTGACTTTGAGATGAGATAAATACTTTTCAGACCATAATATAACTTCTTTCAGTATCTTATATACAGGTTGGTGTTCAAAATAACCTTTAAAGAAGCCCACAGACTTTCTTTTTAAAGATAAAATTCATAATTTCACATTGCTGAGAAATTTTTGTAGAGCTTTTGTTTAATTTCCAACTGCTTTTGTACTCTAAAATTTTTCTCAAAAATCAGAGGATTTACCACAGTCTGATTTATCAACAATTTTTTTTTCTGACCTTGTTCATTATCAGTTTATCACTGAACTTTCTTTGGGGTAGTTCATTCGGTTTTCTCCGTGTGAAGTTAGTGGCATTGTCATGAACAGCCAGTCTCTTTCGCTGGTCTCTCTGGTTCCCTCTGTACCAAGTTTCTCAGTCTTTAACCAATCCAGTGCAGTGTAGCAGATGGAGAATCTCTTTTATATGCTTCTGTTACATCAATGGTTATCTTCTGCCTAGATATGGAAGAGCTGACAGTGATTACACAGTTTCATGCTGAAAATAAGAGCAGGTGCAGCTGTAAAGAGTCCCTGATTAACAATTTCATTTAAATGTTATAACAGATTTCTGTAGGGCAAATTACTCCCACTGGTAAGGAGGTGTACTTTTGTATATAATATAATTCACTAAACCTAGAACTTAATTATGCTAGCAATAACAAAAGTCCTTAGTATGCCAAAAATCTCCAAATATATTGGCCCCTTCCATCAAAACAACTACTGTAAGACAAATGAATTGTTATTAGACATATACCTTATGGAGGAAAAGTCTAAATTATCTTTGATAGTCTCATTCTGTGGGTAAATGTGTTTTTGGTTAGTGTTCATGGAATGAGAACTAAAAATAATTATCTTATTCTTAACATGTAATTTATATTATTTTCAACTGAACCCTAATTTTACATACTAAAGCTTCTGATGGGGCTAAAATATTTGGAGATTTTTGGAAACATCCAGTGTAATATCTTTCAGTATCAATTAAGAGTATAATATGTTGAATTGATAAGAAATGCTGTTCCAAGTTTATAATTTGATTACAGTTTGAAAATAAATGTGTGACTAAGTAAGAATTTC
>PVKH010006319.1:0-21176 GCA_004027955.1 Chaetophractus vellerosus
TAATGTAACCTATGGACTATAGTTAACAGCAAGACTATAATATTCCTGCATCAATGCCAAAGATGTACTGTGTTAATAATATGGGGGTATGGAAAAAATACGCCAAATGTATGCTATGGACCATAGTTAGTGGTAATCATCTGATGATACCATTTCATAATCTATAACAACAATGTGGTGTGTTGTTGAAGGGGTGTTATATGGGAATTAGTCACATTTGGATGATTGTTTTGTGAGGTCACAACTTCTGTAATAAAAATATATTATAAAAAATTAAAAAAGTTTTATTCCATGTCAAAAATTTTCAGATACAATGTGCTTTTCTTAAATGAAACCATAACAAAATTTGCATCCTCTTTATTAAATAATTGCCTTGAAACTCTGCTTTTCATTATGCTATCTGAGTTCCATGTGTATTACATGTGGGGCAAACAGCCACTTTTTTTGGCTTAATTATAAATATTACTTTCATGGCCAAAAAATAAAATGGACAAAAGTCTTGTATAGACATTTCTCCAGAGAAGAGATACCAATGGCCAGAAAGCACTTGAAAGAATATTCAACATCATTAGCCATTAAGGAAATGCAAATCAAAACCACATGAGATATCATTTCATATCCAATAGTAGCCAAAATAGAATGGCTACTATTTTTTTAAAATGGAAACTAACAAGTGTTGGAGAGGATGTGGAAAAATAATAACATTCATTCATTGTTCTTTAGAATATGAAATGTGTGGAAAACAATTTGACAGTTTCTCAAAAACCTAAGTATAAAATTACCATATGACCCAGCAATCCCACTTCTAGGTATTATCCCAAAGAATTGAAAGCAGGGAGTTAGATACTTGTACACCAATCCTCATGGCAGGATTATTCACAATTGCCAGAAGATAAAGCAACCCAAGTGCTCACGGTAGATGAATGGATGAACAAAATGTAATATATACATAAAAAGGAATATTAAGGCATAAAAAAGAATGAAGTTCTAATACATATGACAACATGTATTGACTACATGCCTTGAATGCATCATGCTGGGTTAAATAAGTCAGACACAAAAAGACAAATATTGTATGTTCTCACAGATAAGATTAATTAGAATAAGCAAATTCATGGAGTCAGAAACTAGAATACAGGTTACCAGGAGCCAGGGTGGGTGCAGGAAATGGGGAGTTCATGCGTCATTGGTATAGGGTTTCTGATTAGGGTGATGGAAAAGTTTTGGTAATGGATGGTGGTGATGGTAGCACAACATGGTGACTAATTAACACCACTGAATTGTATAGTTGAACATGGTTAAAAGAGGAAATTTTAGCTTGTATATATGTTATTAGAATAAATGTTTTAAAAAGAAACAGGACTGTACAACACAAACAGGGAATTCTAATGTAAGTATGAACTATAATTAATAGATAATTATAATAATATTATTTCATCAATAGTGCCACATTAATGTGAAGCGTTACTAATAGGGAAAACTGTTTGAGATGGGCTTTGTGGAAACTTTGTATTTTCTGCATGATATATCTGTAAACCTACAACTTCTCTAATTAAAAAATAAATAAGTTAACAACAAAAAAGCTATGGTACTTTACCCACAGCTTCCTCTGGAGTCCAGTAACCTGAAGAGTCACACACACGCCGGGAGGAAGCTGTGTGTACATACTGACGAAAAGCCCCGTCTTCAGTGCAGGCTCCACACAGACTGCCTGGATCCCTGAGAAGACAAATGGAGAAAGATGTGGAGACTCCATCAGATGAACTGGGATAAAGAAATGTGCAACACATTTTGGGATAGAGGATAAGGGTTAGTGGAGGTCTAGAGGGCAACTGGGAATACAACTTTGCTCAACTCATTTCCTTCTTGTGTAGGCCTCATCTTTGCAAAATTCATAGTGACAAGAAAATCTCAAGGTCATGAAGCAGAAAAATGTAACTAAGTTCATAAAGTAGGCATGAAGAGACGAAAGGCATGAAGAGACAAAAGTGGGCAGCTTCTATCCTAGCATCATTTAAAGATGAAATAATTACAATTTGAATTTTTCAATATAAAATTCCTTTGTGCACTGACTCTCACTGTTATCCAAAGTCCCCTACCAATGTGAACAACAATTTTCAGAGTGAGCTTTGTAGCCCTGTGATGGGTAGGCTAATGTGTCAACTCAGCCAGGTAGTGGTGCCCAGTTGTCTGGTCAAGCAAGCACTGGGCTAATTGTAATACAAGGACATTTCATGGACTTTAATCACCAGTGAGTTGATTGCATAGAGGCTGATTACATCTACAATCAACCAAGGAGACTACGTCAGCCATGAGTGATGTCTCATCCAATCAGTCGAAAGCCTTAAAACAGGAAGTGATTTCAGCATTCAGGGAGAGAATTCCCATCTCTACTTCAGACAGCCAGCATCTCCTGGGAACTCAAGGACCTTCACTGGAGGCCCTGCTTTGCAGCCTGCCCTGTGGAATTTGGACTTGTGCATCCCCATGTTTGTGTGAGAGACTCTTATAAAATCTCATACTATTTCCAGATATCTCCTATTGGTTTTGTTTCCCTAGAGAACTCTGATGAATGCAAGACTTATGTTTCTATATTTTAAACCCCCTACTCTTAATCACACATACAAAAGTCATGTGAAATATAATATCCTTTGGCTCTCCATTGCCTATGGGGATATATCCAAATTCCTTACCATGACCCAAGGTTCTTCACAAGCTAGTTCTAGCCTCATCTGCTGGAGCTCCTTCATAAACTTTATGTTCCCATTACCATGAACTTATCACCACTCCACAAATATGTCATGCCCTTAGCTCAGCTCTGTAAAACATGCTGTTCCCTCTGCTACCAAATAGTCTTCCCCAGCTTCTGTAAACAGCAAACTCCTACCCACTCAAGACCCATTTAAATGTAACCTTTTCAGTGGTACTTAGCCTGACTCCTCTGCGTGGCTGGACCACCCTCCTCTGTGCACTCATTGTACCTGCTGGCTTCTCTCTTAGGGCACTGCTCTGTGATGGCAAGAACTTTCATTTACATTATTTCTTCTTTTTTGCCTGTGAGCAAATCTAGACCAAATTTTATTTTTCTTTCCATTCCCAGCAACTAGCAGAGGGACTGGACTCAGCTGCTCCTCTGTAAATGCTTGTGTTATGAACGTTTATGAGATTAGTAAGGAGCTCTTCAAGCTAAATAACAAGGGAAAATCACTCCATGGGACTTGTCTCTGATACTTAGAAACTTTATAGAGGCCCATTTATGAATGACAGATCTGAAAATGGAGGCATCAAATCAGGGTCTCTCAACAGATCAAGGGAGAAAAGTAATATCCTATAAAACCCTAGAAAAATAGTATTGTTAAAAAGGGGTGATAATTATGATAGTAGCTGCCATTTATTAAGTACATTCTATATACCTGGCACTGTTCCCTAGGTCTTTTTTGTAAATCCCTGTAAAAACCCTGTGTTTTTCTAAGTGAGGAAAGTCAGGCTCAGAGAGGGTAAGGAAATTGCCTAGGATCACATAATAAGTTGCTCAATTCCTTTGAATATGTTCCTGAACATCTAGTGTCCAGTACTTTGGCAACTGAAAGGTGTAGTTAAGCTCCACCTCTGATTTCCATCAGCACTCACATCTAATGTGGACACAGCTCAAACCACATTTCCTTGATGCACTTGGCCCCTCCAGGGCCACTGCTGAGTGCGTAGCTAGGGCTCCACTCTGACATGAGGACTCCAAATACCTACTGGGGGTGGAGTAAACACAGCTCCAAGCATGACACAAATTGCCGGTATGTGACGTGAATATCCCTGACACATTTATCAGGAGTTCTCAAAAATGCAGGCCACCTAGCTTAGAATGGAAGCAAACTGTAGCCTTTTCTGCCAACAGACTTGTAGCAAGCCACTATTGATGTATGCGTTACCGTAACATTTGTACAAGAGAGAGAATTGAAAGGTTAAATTGTTTACACATGTTACATAAACTGATGTAAATCTCTGGTTTGCATAGACCCACAGAGGACTTACTGTTCAGCCAGTCCAACCAAAGCTGCACAAGGTCACACTTGCAGGAAGATGATTCTTACACACATCACATAAATATGTGTTGACTCATAAACGGAGCCCATGAGAGCCTGGGTGCTGATGACAATAAAAACTACTTTATAGGGTTGTGAGGTCTAAGTGATACAATGCATTAGGTATGTATCAAGATATCAAGGGCAGGTACCAGGACCTCAGGAGGCTGGAAATGCCACTTGGAATAAGAGTTCACAGGCTTCCTGCCATCCACCTCCTTTTTCCCCAGGTTTTTGGCAAAGCTCCGGTTCATGTAAACATGATCCAGGGACACCCAGCTCCTTACTGGGACTTGACACCCAGACAGGAAGTGTAGCAAGTGGAAGATAGGTTACCCACCTGCGAAATGAGAAAGCTTCAATTGCAAATAAATCATCTATTCCCTCTCTCCTATTTCTGAAATTCCAATATCAGGGCTTTGTCCCCCTAGTCCACTTCTATTTAGTTGTGGGGTCTTGGGCTGACCACAAGAGGCCTCTCTGTGCCTTGGATTTCTTATATAACTGGAGTTATGCCTCCTGCAAGGACTAAATATGACAATGGCACAATCCATCACACTTAGTAGCACCAAATAATAGTGGCTACTTTTGATACTTAGAATACAGTGGCAGGTTTTGAAAGAGGAGGGGTGGGTTTTCAGGCTGTGGCTGGGGTTCTGGTCCTTCTCTGTTAAGCCACAGCACATCCCTGCCACCGACTGTGAAATGCCATGCTTTTCCTTACCTTCTCTCCTTTTTTACAAAAATTTCTCTGACATTCATTCATACTGATATGCAAAGAATGGATGAAAGCTCAATATTTAGGTATTATTTTTTCTCCATTAACAATGCATTAGGTGTCTTTTGTGGCAGACCAAGAGACAAAGCTACAAAAACCCATTCTGCCCTGGGAGTTCCCAGTAGAGTGGGGAAGATAGAAAAGTGAACAGATAACGACAATTCCACAAGATAATGGCCGTGAGGGAGGCACAGGGTGTAGCAGGAGGCAAAGAAGGTGTCAGAGACTCACACATAAGCTAGTTCAAGCTCTGATGCACAGCGTGTGGCAGTGGGTAACTCCCTGCCCACCAATCCCAGAACTCCCAGGGAATATGCCTTATGTCACTTCCCCTCAAAACCACTGTGCAAGTAGCATTTCACTGCCCCCCCCCCCATAGCCATTTGGAATGGCTGCCTTGGACAGGGGTAAACGCCCTCTCAGTCTGTCAGATCAGCCTTTATCACGTTCATCAACCTCTTCCCAGCTGCTGGGAGCCTGTCAGATGTGGCATTTCCATTTCTGACAGACACCTGCACGCAGAGTGAGCCCACGTGATAAGCCATTGGGTTCTGCTAAGGAGATGAGAACTGAGCAGGGTGCAGGAGGCACCCTTGAGCAGTGAGACACACACTGACAGCTCCAACTTGGGGTCCTCTTGCTCCAGTTCTTCCCCTTGTGCTTTAGAAATGCTCATCCTCTTATGCCCCGGAGAAAGCAGTGCCAGCCCCACCGTGCAGGCGCCTCTCTCACCTGTCATACACAGCCCCACTGATGGCAGGCAGCCAGTGGATTGTGAGGGACTCACGCGTCTGCCCGATGACCATGGGCGGCATGGGAATGGGGGTGGGCTTTTTATTTTGATTCCATTGCTGATACACAAGGTCCAAGTAGCAATGCATGCGGGCTACTTGGTTAGGGGTGAAGCTGTCGGTGCAGTCGTCATCTGTGGAGACAAAATAGGAAGCATTAGAGATGGAGGTTTAACCTGTAAAGCCAAGAAAGCCAGAATAAATTCTCTCTTGTTCACAGCTGACTTACCAGGACCTGTCACAACACCGTAAGCTTATTAGGCTCAATAAACATTGGTTGAGTAAATAAACGTATTCTGCTCCAGAAACTATCTAAGCTGGAAATGGGAAAGAGAAGGTAGACATATAGTGCTTACTTATATCTGAAACGGGGCCATTACCTTGAGGTTGGGCTTGACCAGGGTGGACTTACACCCTCGGGGCGCAGGGCAGGATTGCTTTGAGCTGATGGTCACTTACCGAGCAAACCACAAGATGGCAGTGTTTCGGCATACGGCCTTTACATTTGGGAACATTATGGCTTTGCAGACACCTGCTTTATCGCCAGGGACTTTGCTGGGGTTAGTGAGTATTCATTGAAGAAGCTCAAGGAAGATAGGCAGCAGGGCTGGGAACACTGGTCCCAGACTTACTGTTGGAGCAGGCAAAATCCCCTTTGAGGTACATTTTCCATTGAGTTAGTGAGGGAGTTATCTTAGTTTCAGGACTTGTCTGGTGAAATCACTAGCAAATACTTTCCCCTGTTTCCTCTGCCCACCTCAAAGCTGGAACCTAAGCAGCTCTGCCCTCTGAATGTCAGTGTCAAATCTCTCTGCCCCTGGCAAGGGCTGCTGTATACTTCTTGGGGAAGCAGGGGCACTGGTGCCTATGAATTTGATGCACCTGAATTATTCACCAAAATGCGGCTGGGATAGAAACATCTTGATAGTTCACAGAAGAGGCCAGCTCATCATTTCTTTTTCCCTTCAAAATTATGATCAGGGTCTAGTGGTGCATCATTTTTTTTTTGATAGTTCTAGAACTTATCACAAAACAATGTCCTAGATCTTATAGAAAAATTGCCTCTCCTTTCACCATTGGAGTAGGTCATCAATTCAAATAGATCCTTAATTTTAGGGGTAAATTTGAGGCTCATTTATTAAGAGACCTACTAGTTTTGCTTTTTGCCAGAAACAAGGAAGGTGTAAGAAGACAGGAAAAAAGTATAATTCAGGAGTTGGGCTGAGGAAGGACAAGTAGACCAGATAATAGAGTTGGTTCCACGGTCAGGGAGGCACCAATTTTTAAAATGAGATGGTGCCATTCTTTTTTGGTAGCAAAGCTAAGAATCAGTCCTTGGCTAGTGTTGGCATAAGAGAATCTAATGCTTTAATTAAATGAAAGGAAATCTTAATCTTAAAATTAGCCAGGTGTCTTCATTGACAACTTAAAAAACAGTATGAACAGCCACCCTGACCTAGAAATCTTGGACTTTGGGTCTTCTTCTTTTCTTTTTTTTAATCTATCTAAGATAGAAGAATATTTTTCTTTTACTCTCTAGTAGAGGAGAGTCCAGGCAAAGAAACCCCTTGATATCTCAGTATTTCCTTAAATTCTTTAAGGACACATACAAAAAGAGTACACTTCAACCCTATGACTTAAATGATGCTTCATAACCTTCTCCTGCCTCCCAGCCTCCAACGGGTCCCCATATAGTCCTAATGGAGAACAAAAACATTTGGCTGCTGTGATACCTGTATAGCTCATGTAGTTGTTGAATGGAGCCCCTGGAAAGTGGGTCAAGCCACAGGTGTCATTGGTAGGCTCTGGATCCTGGCACAGCTTACTCTTAGGAGTGGGGGCTGTGTCAGCACAGAGATCTCCTGTATCCATGGAGGGCACCGTCTCCTTGCAGGGGTCATCACAGGATTCTCTTTCACTGACCCCTTTAAAGACATGGTAGAGTCCCAGGACATGCCCCACCTCATGGATCATGATGTTGGTATGGCCAGGCATGCCATAGTAGGATGGATTGAGGACGACGCCACCTGCAATGGAAGATTTGGAAAATATCTCTTAATTATATCTTCTGATAAACATCACATGTTCAATTTTCAGCCTCTAAGGAGACAATTTATAACTTTCCTGATCTGCAGCAACTGTTGTGTGCTGCTTCTGATTTCATAGCTTCTACTCTCAAAGAGGTAATGACCAGTGAGACAAAAGACAAGGCCAACGGAACCACCAGGAAATTCAGAATGTCACACGTATTATATGAGTAACTCCCATCCTGACTCCCCAAAAATCTCCATGAGAATACCAAAGGAGATGTTTCATAATAAAGTATTTTACATCCAATCCGGGCTTGATGAAAGACCTAGAGGTATCAATGTATCTTACAAAAAAAAGGCTAAAGACCTCTGAGAGCCCCAACTTCTGTCCAGCTTGCTGGAGTTCCAGTCCCTGCTTCCCTCCTCTCCCCATGGCTGGAACTACTTGATTTTCTTTTGTTACACCCCTAATTGGCAGGGTCATGCCCATACTCATATCTAGAACCTGAGACAGGAGATATCACCAGCTCTGGGATCCAGAGCCACCCTTGGCTGTGTTGTCAGGCTGACCATGCCCTTCTATCCCAGGTCTTACCCAAGTTCCCAGTTCCAAGTTCTCATAACTGAGCCTACCCTATATCAATAGAGGGACTATGTCAGTCCTTTGGTTTACACTATGTCAGTGAGGCATGACTCAGGTTGGGTCTCCAGCGTCTTACTGGAGCATTATATAAACAGAGACACAGAGAGAAAGATGCAGATAAAGGAAGCTGCCATTTTGACCCTGCCATGTGAAAGAAAGGAGAAAGTAGAGAGAGAGGACCCCAGGTTTGCCTACAGCAGCAGAAAGACAGAGAAGCTCTGAGAGGCTCAAGGACCCGAGCCCAGGGAGAGATGCGTGGTCGCCTGCAGCCGAGCTCAAGGACAGAAGCCCTGAGAGGCTGAGAGAGGTCCCAGAGTCTGGAATCAGCAGAACACAGAGGCATGGAAGGAGACCTTGGAGGGGCTGGGCCCATGGAGCAGTTCAAGACTGAGGAGACGAGCCTTGCCATATGCCTGATGGTCCACAGCTGAACTCCTGGGGATGGTGAGCCTTGAAGGGAAGGCAGGGACCTCAGCACAGATCACCCACCATTGTGCTTCACCACATGGCAGGACACCAGGATCACCAGTAGCTGACTTTGGTGAGAAGGCATCTCTGATAGTGCTTTAATTTGGACATTTCATGGCATCAGAACTGTAAGATTTTCCCTTAAAAAAATTCCCATTATAAAAGCCAACCCATTTCTGGTGCTTTGCATCGGCAGCCCTGTGGCAAACTAAGAGGGTAGAAACCACCCTTTGACTTCTCCAAATACTGGATTCCTTGGAGCACAATTGAATAAATACTGCCAGGGAAGAAGGAAAATCCCAATAGTCTAATTTCTGTGCAAACATCAAATATCTCCTCATCCTATGGTCAGGCCTAGCCCCAAAGTCCTCTGGTGATGTCCTCCAGCTGAGGATAAAGGAAGGAATTATAGCTGAACATAAAGAAGATTCCAGGAAGAAGGGATGGGAAAGACAGCAAATGGTAAAGGGATGGCAGTAGTGTGGCCCTGGGGAACACCCAAGAATGATAATGGGTGGGTCATTTTAGTAGTGGCCTTCTCAACTACCTCTAGGTGTCTCTGCCTCAACCCCAAACAAGATGTTTCCAATTTTAAGAAGATTCTGCAACAGATTTATAGTCACCTTTCAATAAACAAGCTTGTTTATAAATGAAGGAGGAAACATAAAAATGCAAAACTTCAACACTCTTGGCATATCCCCTCCATACCAAGAACAATGGGCCAGGGTTCTCCTCTGTGGCACTACTCGGGTGCATCCCATAAACAGAAAATACAGGTTTATCCCAGACAGCACTTGAATTTTAATTGAAAATATAGGCATTTTAACACACACTTGCTGACAGTTACATTTTCCATTCCAGAGAGATGGGATTTCTGCCCCAAAACCATCTGCATGGAACACACGGCAATTGGCCTTGTAACCATATGTGTGTTAAATAAAATATTGCATGTTCTAATTTAGGAGTAAGTGCTAAATGTACACCAATGCTTGTAGATGAAAAAGCAGGGTATCTTAAGGTCTTGAAATTCTTAGAGTAATTCTGCTCTTTAGAGCACAAGGTTATGGAATCAAAGTGGACTAGAACTAAAGGAACTTGTAGTGTGGTTCAGATGCTAACTAGTTGTATGCTCTCGGCCCTGATACTTAATCTTTCCCTAGGTCTCCTCATCTGTAAAGTGAGGGGGCGAGACTGGCTTAGATTAAGATTTCTCCCTGTTCTCAAGTCATGCCTCAAAAAGCTAACTGGCGAGGCTTTGTGAGACAATCATAAACACCACGTGAGGACATGTGAGTTATCAGGAACTGTCACCACGGCAGCCTTAGGTTTGTGTTCCAAAATTGCCATCTCTCAGCAACCCGAGGGGAAGGCAGAAAGCTGGGAATGAGCAACCTGCGGAGTCTATTCTCGATGTGCTGCACATTTTCAGCTGACCCACATCCACTGCCTATTAATCCTCACATCCTTTCCGCCAGTTTGTCCTCCCTCTCCTCTTTCACTCTCCCAGCGGTCCCACACTGTTTCAATGACTCTTAAAATTTCAACTAACCAAACTTATTAAATTATTAGGGGACAGGATTTTAATCACTCATCCAGACATACTCACACTCATACACCCACATGGATAAGAGAGAAAAGACAGTACTTAATTTCATGGTTTAGTTTAGGGAAGTATGTTCAAGTTTTACACAAACAAATGTATTCATACCAAATAGTGAGTGCTGCATAAAATCTGTTGCCCAAAATCTAAAAAAGGAATGCAAGAACTTTTTTTTCATTAAGAAGGCGTGAGACAATAATAAATAATAAATAATAACTGACTTTGAAGCAATAGTATGCATGGAGGGACAATAGTCTAGAAATGCTAACGATTTTCCCCAGTGGATCCTTGCCTCCCTTTCCCCTACCCCACTCCCAATTCAGGAAGCCAGACTCTTCTGCATTCATTACCTCACCAGGAGGTAAACAGCAGGCTAAGAAGCAAGGAAAGAGGAAGTCCTTTTTTTGGCTGCAGGGTTTCCAAAGCCTATGCCATTGTGACTCTGAGGACTCCACGGTTTGGCCAGCATGGTAGCTGAATTGAGGGTAGCAACTCCTGCCTTCACACCTCTACCACCATCATCTCAGCCTAGAAAAGACCCCTCTAATCTGGAGAGAGGAGGGATAAAGGGGAAACGATGGGATGTATAGACAGTGGTGGGTCCAGAAAATGTGAAGTTTACTATGCCTTTCAAGATCCTGGGGCAGGTAGAAAAATCCAAAGCAGGTTTGTGAGATCTGACAGCAGGGAGACCTTGCCTCATTCCAGGGATGGATTCCTGGGTAAGAAGCCTAGTTCTAGAGACTGAATGGCTGGCCTGGGAGTCTAAGGAGAAAGGCCAAAGGGACTGTACTGTGGATGGGAACAAGGGTCATCTCAGGTGATTGGCATCAACTGGCGACTAAAGACAAAATGGACCCTCGCCCTGCTGCCTTGGCATGTGTAGGCCCTTTCTACAGTTGAATATAACCCCAGGCAAAAGAATCTCAATTGACTGAGAGTAAATTTCCACTACCCTGAAATACGGGGTTCAAAATAAAAATTAAGTTCAATTGTAGAAGAATAAATAAAGTTAAATCTGTACGCATACGTGAATGTTTATATCGAAACTTGGACTTAATATATTCCAGTACCACCAATTTGGACATAGAATGCAATATGAATGGAACTCCCTGGATTTAGCAACTGGTGGCCATGTGTAGCCCAGCTGCTGCTTAATGGACTGGTGCGGAGAGCACAAATGCCTTCTTAGAAGACCTTTCATCCTTGATTATGAGGAACAAGCTAAAACAATAAGAGGGTTGCTGTGTGGTCTAGGAGATGGTGTAGAGGAAGAAAAGAGAGAAGTTTCTGATTAAAAGATGAAATCTCAGTAGCAAACAGACAAGCTCCAAAGTGATGCCATGTTTCCAAGTTCCAACTGGCTTTTACCAGCTTTAACACAAGCCTGCCAGAGTGGTTCATGATAAAGAGAAAGGTTCCCAAAACCACTTCTATTAAGAAAACTCAGGAAATTTATGAAAAAGACACTGGTTGAAATGACTTTAAAACAGTCCTATAAAACTTTTAGGGCTGAATATTATATGCCCATAAAACATGGAGGTTGAGGGCTGGTCTGCAGGTGCATTCGTAATTATTTCCAGTTACTTGCTAAAACACATTTAACAAGTCTCCACAATGGAGTAAAAGGGATAACAGTAGAAAAGTATGCCTGAGGTCCAAGGAAGGCGCACTGGGGCACAGTGCAAGGGAAGATGTGGACTGGCAGATGTGGACTGGTAGAAAAACGAAAAAGAAAAAAGATAACAGGAGCTAGAAGGCGAAGTGAACCATTAATAGCACCAGACCAGGAGCCACACATCTCCAAATCTTGTGTTGGCCTCCTGGTTTTACAGGCTGCGGTTTCATTTAAAGGAGGTACTTGTTCTAGGCAGGACTGAACCAAGTCAAGAATGCAGAAGATTAAGATTTTGCAGAGTATGATGTCACTTTTTGTCTCTTTTTACACCTTTTCAGCCACTCTTACTCCCAACTATTAACACTTTCATGGGAAAAAAGTGATCTGATACATTAAAACTGAAGGTATTATTACTAAGCCATCAGAGACTTAATATGTAGCGGCTTCATTGTTTCGGCATGGGGGCAATGCTGTAAACACACACATATACACACGCACAATATCATGACAGAACTTTAGGCAAAACAATGTGAGAGTGGGAGAAAGACATTTTCTAGAATTCATTTGTTCATTCAGCATTTATTGAGCATCTACTGTATTTCGGGCACTAATCTGGGGTACCAATGATTCAGTGAATACTCGGACATATTCTAAAATAGGAGGCCTTACAAATTACCACATATAAAAATGATTATCACACCTAATTATAAATAAATGAGCCTGCCTTTGGAGCACCCCAATTTCAGGGCATGAAGTTCATATCCTAGGGCAATTTTGTCCAAAGTTTTTAATATCCAAGGGTGCTGAATTCCAAACTCCCAAAACACTCAGAATAACCCCACATTCTGAATGCCATCTTCTGACAACTAAATAATCTCCAGGAGCTACTTGAGGATAATTCCCATGAACAGAAGTCATTTCGTTCATGTCATGTAGCCTGCCTAATTAATGATTCTATAATCCCTCATATTTATGTGATGCACTCTGGTTAACACATCTTATCTCCAGGAAGAACCACTCTGCCCTGGCTTAGTAAAGAGGAGACACATGGATAGAAGACAAGATCTGCTTTGTACAAGCTCGACCGTTTGATAACTAATTGCATCAGAGTACATGGAATCCCGTGAGCACCTTCATGGTCTGTAAGTGCCGGGGTGTCTCTGAGCGTGTCGTCTAACATGCTTCCCTCTTCACCAGGATCCTCCCACAGACCATAAGCATGTTCAAGTCTCTTTCCATTTAAGACTTTCTTAGATTCATCACCACCCTGTAATTATCACCTTTTCCATTTTAGCACATTATGCCTTCACAGCTAAGGTTCTTGAAAGTTCTACATGCCCTTCTTCACCTTCTACAGACTCCTCAACTCACCCCACTCTGGTTTCTGTGCTTGCACTCCACAGAATCAATCTGGCCAAGATTGTCAAAGACTTTCCACTAGTCAACTCGAGTAATATTCCTCAGCACCTGAGGTTTCACCCATAGTGTGCAAGAATGTATCATAATTAATGTAATACCCTCAACTCAACATCCACGTTAGTTATGAGAAAGGCCAGGTTTGTCCTAGGGGCAACTCTACAAAAGTCCTGGGTGAGGGAAGCATATCTCAACCTCTGACCTGCTTTCCTTTGCTATCACATTCCCGTGCCCTAAACTGTTCTTGCTTTGCCTTCCACCAGATGACTGCCATACCCACATGAGTGAGTGCTGCTTTCCTCCAGTCTTCTGGGCTCCATGACACACACCCGACCCAGGCAGCTGCCCACCTACCCACACCACCCACCACCACTTACCCTTTCCTTCTCTGACTTAAGGAAGCTCTCTGGGCTTCTTAGGAGAAGCTCTACCATTGCAAGCAATCGAATGTGTGTAAAAGTGTAAACCAAACCATGACAGTTTTTGTACATGTTAAAGAACTTTTATTGTTCAGTTTTCATGATTATTGTGTAAGGAAGACTGATATAGATGCTGTCCTGGACCATGTTAATTACACTTAATGATGTATTTTGGTTCCACATCACCATGATTTGTCCCCAATGACCCTTTTATCCTTTTTAGGCACATTTTTTGTTGTTGTTGTTGCAGATCCCTTTTCATTGTATTGCTTTGACAACTGTAATTTGAATCAGATCTGAAAGAGGTCCAGAATAAAATATATTTTGATATTAAAAAAAAAGACACATTTGTTTCCTGATAAATCAGCTAACCTTTTTCCATGGCACTAAAAGACTGTAGTTTGGAAGTAAGGGCTGGGGGTAAGAACAACCACAGATGCACTGTATTTGGAACTTCTACTATTAACAATAGAGCTAATATTTATTAAACCCTACTATGTGCCACTCTTCCAGGTCCTTATTATCCTCATTTTACTCATGAGGAAACTAAAGTTCAGAGAGGTAACTTGTTCAGGACCCCATTTGTTCCTGTCTGCATGAAGTCATAGCTCACTCCACCATCAATGATTGTTTCTCCCTGGCAGAGTCATTATCTGGTCTCATTTGAAGAGCCTGTACGTTTAGCCTCCCATATGAGCCAGGCTCAGGGTTTTTGTGTCCATGTACATTGGTGCATGCTGCTTGTGGTCTGATTGGGATCTCTGAATGTTCCGTGGCGATACAGATGTGCCCTAGAACAGTCGATGACAATTAGAAGGCCGGTTGGCTCAGAGCACTCCAAAGTATCTAACTCCCCCGTGCCAGGGTGACAGACTCTCCTCTCTAATCTGGCCAAAATGCCCTTGTACATATTTTATCTCTCTGCAGCAGTTGTCCTTGTGGATCATGGGAGACTTTCTTGAATCTCTCGCTCCTTCTTTTCTGGTACACCCCTGATTCCTGGTCCTCCTCTATCTTCTGTGTAAGTCCTTTCTCAGCTGCATTTGTAGCTACTCCAAACTCAACATATCAAAAACCAGACTGACTCCCCATTTGCTCCTCCTTTTCCAATATTTTGTACCTTAGTACCACTATCCACTCACTCCATCAAGCAGAACTCCTTTTTCCCCATCTATTTATGTATGTGACCAAAGCTTCTCTGCACTTAAAGCCATCTGAGGAAAAAGAGCCATAGGATTGATGCTGAATCCTGTTTCATTATAGCAATAGTTATTATTCATCCACAGACACAGAAACTGATTTTGGGGGGGGGGGACCACATTTATCTCATTAATATATGAATTCCTCATATATTTTATTTTTCAGTAATGACCAATCATTTAAAAATATTGTTGTGACCAATTATGGACTAGTGTTCATTTCAAGTTATAACTTAATGGAGAAGAAATTTTTAACATTTTAAAACTTGTGGTCAGCACCAATATCAGTATCCTGGTTGTGATATTGTATTAGAGTTATGCAGGATGTCACCATGGGGACAAAGTGGGTAAAGGGCAACAAGATCTCTTTTATTATTTCTTACAACTACCTAAGGATGCTCGATTATCTCAAAATAAAAAGTTTAATTAAAAAATGTATTGTCACAAAACAGTTGTTTTAATCAAAATATGTTTTAGTAGAGAAGCAGATGGCCAACTAGACTAGAAAAAATATATGTATATGTTGCATCAGTATAATGTATATGTATATATGTATATATACATTAATATAATGTTCTGTGGGAGAATTGAAATGGAAACAAATTCAAAGGGTAAAAGAAACAATGAATAATTTTCCAATGTCAAAAAAAGTAGTTCATGGCCATATATTTTTTAAATGAATGATAGTGATTGTGATTATCAAATTGTTATGGCATTGAGGATACAGTTAAAAGAGTCCGTTACCAATTTTATTTTAATATGTACCAAATACCAGAAATTACATTCTTTTGCTTCTATTTAGACTTATGATCAAATTTTTAGATGTTGCTCTAAAAACTTGTAAAGGAGAACATACTTTTTTCAAAAAGCTTTAAGGGGGTACAAGAGCAAAATAAGTTTAAAGAACACTGCTCCAGCCATTCCAAGTTCATTCCACTTCTAAGCATGTCCAGGTTTTTAACAGTTCTGAACCTTGGCATCCAACAGTTTTTTCACTCGGAACACCCTCCCATTGTCTGCCATGCTCCTGTTTATCCTTAAACTCAGCTCAAGCCTCAGTTCCTCTGGGAACCCTTCCCTGGTGCTTTCAGCACAATAGGCACTCTCTCCTCCGTTCCTACCTAATCTCATGTGCAACACCATAGCATTGTATTATAATTGTGTATTTATATGTCTGTTCCCCAATTATGCTGTGTGCCCCTTAAAGGTGGACTTTTTTCATTGTTTTATGACTCATATTGCCACAAAGCAGAGTTCACAGTTTTTCTTTGAATGAATGAATGAATGAATGATCATGAATATGGTATGAATATTTTGCAAAAGGGCTGGTTTATTACTATTTTAAGTGTTTTGCCTTTGCAGATACATGTTCAGTTTAGGTGTTGTGTACTGAGGCTTAAAGATGTTCAAATCACTGAACACTAGAGCTCAAAAGGAGCTCGTTCATCCATCTATAAAAACAAGTTACGCCAAAAGGCAGAAATGGTATTGATAACAAAGCAGAGCCACACATCATGTTGGTCTTTCCACATAGTGACTTAAGCCACTCTGGATTCAATCTTCAACTTTCAGACGACTGTGCTTATCTGTGAGGTCACTCCACTGACCCTCAAAATGCAGGGGCTTGCATGTTGACCCAAACAAAATCTTGAGTCTTAAAAAGACTCTCTTTAGAAAATCTTAAATGCATTCCTCTATCACGTTAACCCAGCTGTCTGTGCTACTCTACAGCTGATTTAGGTCAATATGATGCCTGTATTCAATCACAGCTGTGACTGAAGAAGAAATAAATAAGAGCACAAGCAATTTCTTCCTGAGTCAGATCTATGAGCTGTTCAGTCTAGTCTTCTACTTCAACAAGTTGTAGAGGAGCACCCTTATTCCTCAGAGGTTTCAGAACAAAATAGGAATATCTCTAGCTTCTTTTGGAATTCACTGTGAGTCAATGAGTACTCTACTTATGTATAAAGTTCACAGACCTCAATCAGATTTGACCAGTTTTTACATGCACTTGAGTGCGGGGAGGACATTGTTACTATTTTTTTTTTAATTTTAGTTTCTTTCATAGATATGTAGTGAAATTTCACTGTGGTTTTAATTTGCTAATGATGTGGAACATCTTTTCATGTGCTTATTTTCCATCTAGATATCCTCCTTGGTAAAATTTCTATTCATATCTTTGCCCATCTTCTAATTGGAGTGTTTTTGTTTGTTTGTTTATTTATTGCTTAGTTTTAAGAGGACTTTATATATTCCAGATACAGGTCATACACGAGAGATGCAGTTTGCAAATATTCCTTTCAGTCTAGTTTCTTTATTCATCCTCTTAACAGAGTCTTTTGCAGACCAAAGGCTTTTAATTTTGATTAAGTCCAACTCATGAGTTTTTATTTTATCCCCCATGTTTGTTGTGTCAGATATAAGCACTCTTTACCTGGCCCTATCCTGAAGACTTTCTCCTAGGTTTGCATCTGAAAGCTCTATAGTTTAACTTTTTACATTGAACCTTATGATCCCTTTAGAGTTTATTTTGTATAAGTTGTAAGGTTCAGGTTGAAGTCATTATTATTCTTTAATTTTTGCCGATGGATGGCCAAGTGCTCTAGAACCATTTATTGAAAAGATTTATTGCCTATTAATGCCTGTAATGTATATAAGGATGTGACCTCTTTCATTCCTCTTAGTGGTAATATATTCCTTCTCGTGCATCTTTTTTTCTTGATAAGTCAGTCTTTCTGGGGGTTTATCAATATTTTTTTCAAAGGAAACAACTTTTGACTTTGTTAATTTTTCTAATGAACAATTATTTTCTATTTCATTTGATTTCTTCTCTTATTTTTTATTTACTCTGTCTTCATTCTTGGGGTTTCATTTCTTAGTCTTCCCTGGGTTCTTGAAATGAATACTTAGATCAGACTACCTTCTTTTCTAATATACAAAGCTATACATTTCCTCCATGTAAAGCTTTTGCTGTACACCATATTGTGATATGCAATATTGTCATTATCATTCAGATTAAAATATTTCCTATTTCCATTATGATTTGTTCCTTGAGCCATGGAGTAATTAGATATACATTGCTTAATTTCCAAACATCTAGGGATTCCATTGTTATTATTATTTTGAGCTTATTTTCAATGAGATCAGAAAGCAAAGTCTTTGTGATTTCAGTCCTTAGAGATATGCTTTTTGGTCCAGCATTCTTTGGGTAAATTTCCTATGGCACATGAAATGAATGTATAGTCTACACTATTCTAATTTTGCCATTAGGTCAAGTTTTTAATCATGCTTTTCAAATCTATAGTTTTACTGAACTTTTGATTATTTATTCTATTATTTTCTGAGAAAATTGTTTCAAAATCATGCACTATGATTTTGGATTTGTCTATTCTCCTTTTATTTCTGTCAGTATTTTTTAGGGCAGGTTATTAGGTACATATCAATTTATCATTGTTATATTTTTAAATTGAGTTGATTCTTCTGTCATTATAAAATATTCCTATTTATCTCTGGTAATACTTTCTACAAGAAAGCTTACTTTATATATTAGAAAGGTACACTTTCTTTGGGTATTTGCACTGTATATATTTTTCCATTCTTTTACTTTCAACCTGTTTATGTTCTTATATTTAAGATGTGTCTCTTATAAGTACCATATAGTTAGGTTTTGGTTTTAGTTTGACAATTTCTGACTTTGAATAGGTGTATTTAGTCCACTTACATTCAATGTAATTACTAATATTAAGTTTGAATCAATATCTTATCATTTGTTCCTCTTTGTTCCATCTATAATTTATTCCTATGTTCTCTTTCTTCATTGCCTTCTATAGATTATTTAATTTCTTGCTCTGTTTGTTAGTAAGAAATTAATTAAATAGTATTTTAATGGTTACTATGAAGACCACAACATGAATTTTTGGCTTATTATGGTCTAAAATTGTCTATAATTAGTATTTTTTCTAGATACAGGCAAAGATGGGGCCTTAAACTCTAATTTCATTTATTCTCTTCTTGTATTTTGTGATATTATTGTCTTATATTTTAATTCTGCATATGTTTTAACCCCCAAAAGACATTAGTACTTTTAATATTATTTTTACCCTTTCTGGTGTTATTCATTTCCTTTTGTATTTCTCTACTTACATCTGGGATTATTTTCTTTCTGCCTGCATAACTTCCTTTAGTATTTCTTTTGGTGTATGTATTACATTCAGTCAATTTTTGTTTGTCTGAAAATGTCTTTATTTTTTTCTTAATTTTAAAGTATATTTTTCCTAGATGTAAAATTCCAAGTTAGCAGTTCTTTTCTTCACACACTTTAAAAAGATATCAATCTGTTGTTTTCTGACTTCCATAGCTTTTGTGGAAAAGTCAGCACATGAACTGCAGTGTTCCTCCTTTTAATGTAATGCATCCTTTTTCTCTACTTCTGAAAATTTTCTCTTTGCCTTTGGCGCTCACAACTTCTGCTATTATTGACCCAGGTATTATTTTCTTTCTACTTTCCTTGCTTGGAGTTTGTAAAACATAGTGAAACTGAATTTGATATTTTTTGTCTGCCCCCAATCTCTCTCTCTTGTTCTTCTGAAACTCCAATTGCATGTACTTTAGAAATGTTTCATCAGGTCTCAAATTTCTCTTAGGCTCTTTCCCATTAATTTTTCCATTAACTTTGTATTTGTGCCTCAATTGGTATATTTTTTACAACCTTTTAGTTTTATAATTCTTTCTTCTGCTCATAAATCAGCTATTAGTTTCTTAATTTCATTAGTTGCATCTTCAATTCTAAATTGTAATTGTAAAATGTCCATTTAATTCTTTATTATAAATTATGAAGAAACTCTTCATCTTTTTATCTAATTTTGAAGTGTTCAATAACTCAAATATCTGTATAACCTGTGGGTCTGCATCTATAGTCTGTTTGCTTATTTGTTTGTTTTGTTGGTTGATTGGTTGATTTACCATCATTTGACCCTGATTCTGGCATACCTGGTATTTTTATTTTAATTTATTGCTAGACATTGTGAATGAAAACTTAATAATGTTGTCTTCCTCCAGGGAATACTTAATTTTCTTCTGTTAGGCTGTTAGAACATAGGCAGATGACCTTTCTCCCGTCGGGGATTAGGAGTAATTCAGGCTGGATTTTAGGTTTTGTGTAAGCTAGGATATTTCTGTTTGCCCTTACATGTAGGGTGTCTCAGAGTCCCTCCTCCTTAAAAGGACCTCAACTTCAATTCTGGTTTCCCCTGTACACCTTCAGACTCCTGAAATCACTTTTTAGTTTTTTAACCTCTTAGCAGTTATTTTATACTTATTTTCTTGGTAACTGGCCTGAAAATGCATAGTTTAAGAATTAACAAATATCAAACAGAAAATTGCGAGCAGAATATCAGGCACACTTTTCTATGCTTTCTATTTCTCTGGAATCTTGGTCCTTCAAGTCTTGGCCACCTTGGGGGGCCCAAGCTCTGATTTCTGTCTCCCCAGAAGTGAGACTAATGCAGGCTCTAGGCTGCTGCTCTCTGTTCTACTTCTATTCCCTTCACTGATAATTTGTCAATTTCTCTGAGGGGAATAAACTATGTTAAATGCAGGGTTCACTTCAATGCATATTTCTTCTCTATGGAATTGGGCCCTCAGGTCCTTTATGTCTTGGCTGCTGTCTGGTGCCTTCAAATAGCTATTCTCTGGTATTTTATCCAGGTTTTATAGTTAAATAAGTCTTGTCAATTGCCCAGGTCCAATAAAGTTAGCAAACTCTCAATGTTCTGTCCCCAGCCCAACAAGTTTCTTATTAAGAGGCCCAGATTTGTCTCCATAATTACCAGACAGGTCACTTTTTAAGATTTTCAACCAAATAGGTACAGTTTGCTGTGACAGACCTAAGGCTCATGGAAACTATTGCTAGGTAAAACTTGCTGGAAGGACCTTGCTCACACATACCACCAAAACGTTACCCTTCATGATTCAGGTGCACCAATTTGGAGGAAATTTCTTACAATACTATATGCTCCCTATGCTACTGTTGCTTTTGATGAGAATAATTCAAGACACCCAGCCTTACCATTAAAGGGATTATCAGAATATGACCTTCTAGTCCACCCATTGCTACCATGAATGCTAGAATACCTCACA
>PVKH010006320.1:0-21180 GCA_004027955.1 Chaetophractus vellerosus
CCTCTTCTCTCCTGTGCTACCTGTTGCCAATGTCTGAAAACTGTAGTGGTCCTGTTTTTTAGTTGTTCACAGCAGGAGGTCAATTCCCATATTCCTTAATGGGCCCAAAGAGAAGATTTCTGTGAAATGTACCAGATTACTTGAAGCTCACAAGACTTCTTGCATCTATTGTTATACAAATTTAGCTGACCAGATTACTTGAAGCTCACAAGACTTCTTGCATCTATTGTTATACAAATTTAGCTGTTACTGAATATTTGCTTCCTTGTTAGAAAATTTGTAAGCTGTAAGCACAGTAAGGCAGAGTTTTCATCTGCTCATTATTCCATTCCTGGTGCCTGCAATGCCAGGAAGCTCTCAGAGTTTGTTTTGTGAATCAACATATGAATGCTTGACCGTGCTAATCATTCATAGGCATTCCTGGAAATTCCTATTAACCAAGGGGAGGAAAGAGAGGGGAGGGAAACATGATTAAGCTGCAGTACCCTCATCATCGTCCGAGTCGCTGGGAATGTCGAAATTGCTAGAAATACACATGTGCCCAATGACCTTCCAGGGATCTTCTAGCCAGATTCTAGAGGGTTGCTCCCAGTGGAGAACCTGACCTAGACCTAGATATGCCCCCACACAAAGAGGCGCCCAAGGGGCCATATCTACCTTCAAAATGAATAGAAGGGCAGGACAAAAAGAAGGAAGTGGCGATCAACATACATGAAGTTTGCTGTAATTTTTAAAAATGAGGTACATACTCATAGGAAAGCGACTTCCCTCATATATGTGTGTTTCTGATTTTCTCCTAATTTTATATTATTCATGGCCACAGTCTGTAGTTTGCCTGGGAACCAAAATAAGTGTAGTAACATCTGATAAATTAGTATTTATAATTGACTTTCCAAGCAAATTATAATTGAGTTTCCAAGCATAAATTCAAAACAAATGAATTGAATTATTTTTTATTATATGCATAGCTAATATTTAGATGCCCTCTTTGATAAAACTGGCCATTTTTCTTTTAAATACAAAATCTTTATTTTGTATAAATTTAAACATATTCATTAATAAATTAAAACAATAAATTACACAGAAGAGAAATAAAAACCCATTATTCCAAATTTGTATTTTCGTGAGAAATTTTACATGCTCTATGGTCAGAGGCCACCCACATTATCCTTTGTTCACACCATTTCCAAGTGGCAAGTAGAAGACCCACTCACACATTTTCTATCTAGCTATTAGTATTCATGTCATTTTCTCTGGCCTGTATGCACCTGTTTTAGTTTGCTAAAGACTGCCAATGCAAAAACACCAGAAATAGGTTGACTTTTATAATGGGAATTTATTAAGGTAAAATCTTACAGTTCCGAGGCTGTGAAAATGTCCAAATCAAGGCATCACCAGAGATGCTGTCTCACGAAAAGTCGGTTGCTAGTAGATCCTGGACTTCTGCCAT
This sequence comes from Chaetophractus vellerosus, assembly GCA_004027955.1. Lineage (NCBI taxonomy): Eukaryota > Metazoa > Chordata > Mammalia > Cingulata > Chlamyphoridae > Chaetophractus > Chaetophractus vellerosus. The sequence goes on from PVKH010006320.1 coordinate 1,451, forward strand.
GTGGCAAGGCAAAATGGCGACCAGAGTCTGCCTTTCCTCCAGGCTCCTTTTCTCCCCGAGTTCAGCTGTGTGCAATCAGGCAAATATCTAGTCTCTCCCTGGGCCTCCTGGGCTGCTCTAGTGATTCCAGCCTCCAGCCTCTCTCTCTCAGCCCCTTGGGGATTCTCTGACTCTGTGTGCCTGCAGGCACTCCTAGAGTCCTCTCTCACATGGCAGGATAAAAATGGCAACTTTTTCTTTCTCTGTGTTCCATTTATATAAAACTCCAGTAAAAGGATTAGGACCTACCCTGGGACCCGCCATCTAAACAGGGGCCTTAACTGAAGTGATGTAATCAAAGGTGACCTAATCAAAAGGTCCCTTGACTGAACCTAGCCCAAAGTTCCCACGTGCAATAGGCTCACACTCTCAGGAAAGGGTTAGCTTAAGGACATAATATTCTGGGGTCTGCAAAAGACTCAAACCAGGACAGCACCTTTCTCCTTATTCATTGAACTAGTAAATTCTCACAAAGCCATGATTAAAAACGTGGAGAGAGTCCTTATGTACATATAACATATGTGCTCCAATTTATATTCAGACCATTAATATTTTCAATCAAACCCAAGATCACTGATAGTAGCCATTGACATTTGCTTTTGATAACTATAAATAATAGAATGGTTTAATTGATAGATGCTATAAAGGTTTGCCCTTGATAAGTATAAATAGTAGAACCCGAAGGTTGTGTACCAAATCTGCATTTTAGTACGCAGTTCTCCTCCTCTCTGATCTTTAAGGACAAAGAACTGGAACAATTTATTTCCTACAGTTTCTAGCAGAGCACACTTCCTTTCCTGTATGCAGATTCCAGTGCTTAACCTGGCAGCAGCAAGTGGGAAACGTGTGGACTGTCACACCGTAGAAGAAGCAAAGCCAAAATTCTGTCTTTAGATCTTATATAACTTTTGTCAGAGTAGTGAAGGAATTTAAAAATGTTTATCAGTAAACTTGTGGTGGGAAAGGAAAGGAAAAGCACTGCTATTTAACCCTTATTGAGCGCCTCTTGTGGGCCGGCTGTGTGCAGCGGTGCGTGCTTCTTTGTGTATGTCATTGCGTTTCATATTCACAAGGTCATTTGTGGTGTTTAAATTCATATACCAGTTTAGAAACCCAGAATGCAAAGATGACCAGATTTATTTTGGTACCATAAAGGAAAAATACCTACTATCCCTAAAGAATGCTTCTTACGTCAACTGCAATATGGACATTTTTGGACTAATAATTATCATTCTTCTTTTATGCTCACAAGGAGCAAATGTTCCAGATCTGCCTAGATCACTGTTTTTGCCTGTTTGTTGGTTTTTAAATTCTTCCCCATTAGTTCGATTAGTCGGTTATCAAGACGACGATGAGGCACCATTTCTGCTTACTTGTGTCTCACACTTCAAGATGCTGGCACATGGCTAATTATAATAGCACCTCAGCAGAGAGCCCGTTCTTCACGAACCATCCCAGTTTTCAAATGTGAAGAAGTTTGGACTGCGGTGCATTGGCTATACCGCAGTGCGAACTAAGTTGCTGTGAATTCCAAGTTAGCAAACATTAAACATTTGCCAGATTTACTAGAACCTCAGCCTGTGAGGTAACTAGCATTTTCTTTCAGTGCACATAATGTATACATTTTATTGAATGTGGAAACTCAGCAAATGCTATTTAATTGTTACAGATCTGTTAGCATACTTCTTTGATTACTAACTTAGATTTGGACCTAAATTTAGGACTTCAAAAGCCAATGAAGTAAAACACATCTAGCATCTAACGGAAAGATGGACTGTGAAATTGAGGAAGAGTGAAAAGACTTGAGAAGTGAGGATGCTTTAAAAATTTTGTCTGATATTAACATTTTGTAGTATTAACCTACATTTGTTCAGCTTCAAAGAAAAATGGTCTTATATATGCAGTTTTACCTATATTCATATTTCACATAATGTATTTATATTTCACATAATATATTTAGTTCATAATAGGGCAATCATAGAGTATTTGTCCTTTTGTTGTCTGGCTTGCTTCACTCAACATAATGTCCTCCAGGTTCATCCATGCTGTCATGTTTCACAACTTCATTTCTTCTTACTGCTGCATAATATTCCACACGATTTATTTATCCATTCATCAGTTAATGGACACCTGGGTGGTTTTCAACTTTTGGCTATTGTGAATAGCACCGCTATGAATATCGGTGTGTAGATGTCTGTTCGTGCGTCTGCCCACAGTACTTCTGGGGTATATACCTAAAAATGGTATTGCTGGGTCACAGGGCAACTCTATATTCAACTTCCTTAGGAACTGCCAAAGTCTTCCCCAGTAGCTCTACCATTCTACATTCCCAGCAACAGTGAAAACGCGTTCCTATTGCTCCACATCCTCTCCAACATTTACAGTTTTCTGACTTTTTAATAGCCACTCTAATAGGAGTGAAATGACATCTCACTGAAGTTTTGATTTGCATTTCCCTAATTGCTAGTGATGGTGAACATTTTTTCATGTGTTGCTTCACCATTTGTATTTCTTCTTTAGACAGTTGTCTTTTCAAGACTTGCCCATTTTTTAATCAGATACTTTTTCTTTTTATTGTTGAGTTGTATGATCTCCTTATGTATCATTGGATATTAAATCCTTATTAGATATCTAATTGCCAAATATTTTCTACCATTGAGTCAGGTACCTTTTCACCCTCTTGACAAAGTCCTTTGAGGTACAAAAGTGTTAAATTTTGAGGAGGTCCCATTTATCTATTTTTGCTTTTCTTGCTCACTTTTCTCTCCCCCATGGTTTCTGATGAAAGGTCAGTACTTAATCTTATCAAGGTTTCCCTTGTATGTGATGCTCTGCTTTTTTCTTGCTGCTTTCAGAATCTTCTCTTTATCTCTGATATTTGTTATTCTGAATAGTAGGTGTCTTGGGGTAGGTCTATCCGGATTTATTCTGTTTGGGGTATGCTGTCCTTCTTCGAAATTGATATTTATGTCTTTCATAAGGGTAGGGAAGTTTTCAGTCATGACTTCCTCAAATTGCCCCTTTTCCATTTTCTTCTCCTTCCGGGGCACTGTTAACACATATGTTTTGTGTTTTGTATTGTCATTCAATTCCCTGAGACCCTGTTCCATTTTTTCCCATTCTCTTCTCTTTCTGTTCTCCTGTCTTTTCCAGTTCAGATGTTCTGTCTTTGAAATCACTACTTCTGTCTTCAAGCAATTCAAATATCCTCTTATGAGCCTCTAATGTATTTTTAATTTCATCTGTCATGTTTTTCATTCCCACAAGGTCTGTTACTTTTCTTTGCAGACTTTCAAATCATTCTTTTTTTTTTAAAGATTTATTTATTTAATTTATTTATATATCCCCCTTGCTGCTTGTGCTTTCTGTGTTCATTTGCTTTGCATTTTTCTGTGTCTGCTTGTCTCCCCCTGTTGCGTCATCCCGCTGAGTCAGCTCACCGCACGGTGGCTTGCCTTCTCCAGGAGGCCCCGGGAACCAAACCGGGAGCCTCCTATGTGTTAAACCAGAGCCCAGCCAATTGAGCCACAGCTGGTTCCCTCAAATCATTCTTTATGCTCATCCAGTGTCTTCTTAATATCCTTTATCTCTTTAGTCATATTTTCTTTCAATTCTTTAAATTGATTTAGGAAAGTTGTATGATGATCACTGATTGTCTTAAATCCTGTATCTCTTCAGGATATTTGGTTCGTTCCTTTGGCTGGGCCATCTCTTTCTGTTTCCTAGTATGACTTGTAATTTTTTGCTGATGTCTAGGCATCTGAATATGTTGGTGAATTTACTGATGACCAATTTCTCTCTCTTGCCTATTGTTATTATTCTTTCACAGCTCTTCTTTGACATTTGTTTCAAATTATCCTAAGTCTTTAAAATTGCCTAGCTTAAGTTATCAAAATTATGCCAGGGACTCACTAACAGAGTGCATATTTTCTCCCTGAAGTTAGAAAATAGACCCAACTGCAGTTTTTGTCCATGCAATTTTCAGACCAGCCAGCAGATGGTGCTCTTTGGCACACCCTTCCATGGAAGTGTAGCTCTCGATTTTCCTTTGTTTTTGTCTGGCCAGAGCTCAGATTCAAAGCAGACTCGGCTGGCTGAATTCACTGAAGAAAAGCTCCCCCAACTCCCCCTCTCTTTTCCCTTGTTACATCTGACATGGAGGAAGACATCTGCTTCCCTCTCAGTCAGCTGCAATAAGCCAGGGGTTTTACCCTACTTAATATGTCCGGGGGGTGGGGGGGCGTGGGGGAGCCCTTCTTGGGGGCCAGGAGGTTTTGTACCTCACAGTTTGTTGTTTCGGCTTCTTCTTTCTCTGTCCTTCACCCTCCTGGAAATTGTGTAGTGCTGTCCTGGTTTGCTGACCCCCAAAGCAGGTCCCTTGGGCAGCTTTTGGTTCTTTCTCTGTTGTTTTGTTGGAGAGCTGAGTCAGTTGTCTGCCTATTCTGACGCCATCTTCCCACAATTCCCCTAGTTTATACGTATTTTTAGATGAACTACTTGGAAGTTTGTGGTAATTCAATCTTGGAACCATGGCCTTTTCTCAGTGTTTTACCTGTAAAGATGTTAAGTAGAGAAAGAAATTTATTTTATTTATGAAAATAATTTTAAAAGTCTGAAGGGTTCCTTCACATTGTACTTAACTTGTTTTGCGAATATTTATAATCGTTCCTTTGCTTACTACCTGGGAAGGGAAATGTACCCTGTGATTGTTTTTCCTATAATGGTGAGTGTCGGTTGAGCTCAGTAAAGAGCCATAAGTACTGGATCATCTTCCTTTTGGAAATTAGCATAAAATATTACTTCTATCACAGGAAAGACAGCAAATGCATTTATTTTGTGAAATATTCCAGGGAAATTGTAGAGGTTTAAGAATATTGACCTTCCTTTCAGATGTCTTGGAAATCAGACTCCATGGGTCATTAATGGAAAATTTTTCTTGAATTCTCTCTCTCAGCCTCTCTTCCCCAAGAAGAACTACGAATGCTTGACCAGCTGTGAGTTTCTCAAGTACATCCTGTCGGTGAAGCAGGGCGATTGCCCGGCCCCCGAGAAAGCCAGTGGGTTTGCTGCTGCCTGTGTGGAAAGTTGCGAAGTTGACAACGAGTGCTCCGGGGTGAAGAAGTGTTGTTCGAATGGCTGTGGACACACCTGCCAAGTGCCCAAAACTCTATACAAAGGTAAAGGGCAAAACCATGCACTTGGAGAGACCTTCACCCCCACAAGAGCTTTTGTGCAGGTGGGGAAGGGTTCAATCAGAGATGTGATTCCAGGAAATACAACAATTTACGGAAATATATCTTGATATTAGTGGACCATAGAGATTAGCCACAATAAACTCAAACTGGGGAAGAGCAAATCGGATTGTTTATATTCTTCTAAGATATAAAATTTATGAATGGCAACAGCAATTCAGGAGCTTTTTTGGTAGTTTTCTTCAGTAAGAATGAATCAGTTAAGCACTACTGGGTATATTGGAATGAATGTGCTTTAAATCCTTGGAAAAGAGGATGGAGGAGGCACACTTGAAAAATGCATAATAAATGTACCTGCATTGCATCTTTCTGCTGGCATAATCCAAGAACAGAAGTGTCATTGTATAGATTTTAAATATTTTGATTAGGATCTTGAGATCCTAGGCAGAGCAATTGCCCTTCCTCAAAACATGGGGATTCAGTTTAAACAATTGAGCAGATGTATTGTTTACATTCAAAAGCAGAGTCTAGAGCATTTAAAAACTCCTTGATGCTAAATGTTACTTGCCTTTTTCTGTTAATGTGACTAAGCTCTTCAGGACAAACCAATTCTGTTGTATTATGTATATCCTTGGATATTATGATAATGTTTTGTTGCGTTTTTGCCTAATTTGGAAAGTAAAACAGAATCAGTCACTAGGAAGCTTAGAGTTCTTATTCATTGAAGGTAGAGTAACAGCTTGCTCTCAATGTGGGCTCTCTCGCTCTCTCACACCAAATGTATATTGTTTCTAATTACTAAGGTTATTTTTAATGTTAGCTTTATTGATTTTCCCATCAATCCTGGCTTTGAATTGTGTACTGGACAACTATTTTCAGAAGTCCATGGTTACCTTCCTATCAAGTCAGCTCTCCTGAAATACATGTCCTTCCTGTAAACACCGTCGTCTGTAATCTAGGTAATTCATCTCTGTTCCTTTCTTACCAAGGATTCTCAGAATCCTAGCGTAAGGAGTGGGTGTCTCAAATTCAAAATAACTGCTGTTTCCCCTTCTTCCCAAGCAACAGTTCTTGAATGGATTTAACGTTTTAATTGTTGTCATGCCTTTTTTATAAGCTTATGTCAACTCACGTTTGCAAAATCTAAAACCATTTAATTTTTTTAAAGGCTTTTATAAAATCGTTGATCTAATAATCAATTTCAGCTAAGGGCTAAGGTGGGATATTTTTCATTGAGGCTAATTGTCAAATAATTTATAGAGATGAAGTATTGAAATTAAACGTAGTATATTTTATCAAGAACAAAATTCTCTTGGACAAATAGTGAAGAGCTTTAAGTTCTTCATGGGCTTCTCATTCATTGATTATTTCCTTATTAATGTGTAATCTCATAGCTATTAGTTTGAAAATGCTGAAGAACGTTTTTTAACATTTTCCCCATTTTAAGCTTAAAAGTGGCTGTCACCTGTATCTGCTAGTACTGACAACATTTCAGTTCAATAAACATTTATTGAGTGCCTACTGTTTGCTGAAAGTGGGCATTGGGATAAAAAGATCAATATGACACCAACCCCCATATCCATCAGTAGTTTGTTGCTGAGGTAGTGTAACCGGATTTCGTCTAGGTTCTTGACTATGCTGCAGAAATGAATTTCAAGAGCACGTCACATTGGTTAGGCCAGTAATTTATTAAGGTAGGGACAGAAGAGAAATGGGAGAAAATAAGAGGTCGTGGGTCCTAGGTAGAGAGGAAGGGACTGAAGAGTGATAAAGAGGTCTGATTTATGGACTATAAATCTCCATTATAGATTATAAATGCCCAGGTTTTACTTGCATGTTGATCCATGCAGGGGGACACACACAACCAGGGCTCAGAAGGCAAGAGAGAGCAAGAGGATTCAGCCTTTGCACTTCCTTTTTAAACCATTAGTTATTCCACCCCTTTGCTAATGGCATGGGAGGAGTTCCAGCTGTTTGCTGTTTTGGTTGATTACCCCACCCATCAATCCCCCAGAAAGGCCCAATTATAAGGCCCCTGGAGAATATCCGGGGCTTCTCCTGGCTTCCAGAGGAAATCTCATTCCGAATGGCAGAAATCTTGTGAGGGTCTTCCAGCAGCCATCTTGGTATCGGTGTCCACGTGGACTTCTTGCCAGGTTCCAGATCCATCTATTGATTTCCTACATTTCTAGCCTGCTTCAGTAGGCATAGAAAAAATACTCATTAAGTGGACATTTTTCTTAAATTTTTATATAAATTGGTTATGTACCAACCAATTATGCCATTTTTTCTTTTTATTGCTTATTGAGTTAATTAAAAAATTAAAATCATAACACCACATACATAACTTCTGTTTGGTCTAGTAATTTGTGGAAGTGAAGTTGGGGGTACTGATTTTATAGCTTCAAAAGCTTTTCATGTTGGAAACTTGAATTTTTCAAAAATGATGTGTGTTTTGAAAAGGTGAGCAATAAAATACTCTGTTATATTTGAGTCTTTGACTCAGGTTGTGCTGTAAGAACTGTCCTTTGCTGATGCCTCTAAGATAACTTTATAGACGAGTGTTCTAGTTTGAAATAGTGAAAAGAAAACAACAGTGGTCCCTTCTTCTATTCTTAAATAATGAAAACTATTGCTAGCATTCATAAAAAAACTAGAAAATGTTTATATGAGTTTAGACTACCTGAAAGTGCTAGTTGTATTAAGTATAAACTTCTGTGCAGTTGTGGAAAGTTTGTAAAACTGACCTTGCGCAGATAGAACCCAAACGATAGCATATTGGGACACTGATTTTCTTATGATCTCTTCCTTTTCTGGTGGGAGTCTGTTTTACAGCTTAGACATATCAGAGCCAGAATGTGATACGCCTTTTTATTTTACTGCCCAAATCCCACCGCCTCTCCTGACTCCCAGCTGTGGCAAATGATTTGGCTTTTAAGGAGAAAAGTTGAAATATTTTCTGACTAATTTGCAGCTTTCCATTATCTATATTTTCCCTTTTGCCATGGGCAAACCAAGAAATACACACGTATCAATTTGTTTCTTTTCCAAAACACCTGTTAATGGAGTTAATATTTGCATGAATATCTTAATATATGAAATATTTAAACTTCAGTCCTTTATAGGTGGACTAATACAACTCCCCACAGATCATTTTCTAACATCTTAAAGCATTGACCTTAATGTTATACAAATGCAAAATGCTTATCTTTATGAGCGATATTAAGGGGTGTTTCATTATTGAATCAATGGGAAATTACGTCTCTCTGCATTTGCATCACTGTTAGGCTCATGACAGAAATTTTTTACATGGATAATTAGATCATGTGATGTGAATGCAACTGCTGATTCTTTATCAGCCTTGACTTTTCTATCAGTGTATTTGCGACATTTTATTAAGCATGGATGCCGTTCCTTGGATTTCCCTACAATACTAATTTGCTTTAAAGGGAAAGACTGCACCTCTTTTGACACCTATTGTGGGGTGCCATGCAATTTCATTTTTGAATCTTTCCACAAAGTCATTTAGATTTCAGGGAACTAATTTGTTCAAAAAGAATTCTAACTTTTTGCATAATAAAAAATGCATTGAGGAGAGATGCAGTCTGCACAGCTGGTTGTGCCATCGAGACGCTGGTGGAGCTGGCAGGGACTGTGAGGCCAGGCGCTGAGGCCCTGAGGTGTGGGGGGCTGCACCCCATCTGCGCACAATTACAGCCTGCGCACCGGAGTCGCTTCCAATCAAGGAAAGCCAGCTGACCGTAATGCAAAGCAGATGGACCATTTCTTAACATGCAGATTGCAGGGTTGTTGTACATCGTAAGGAAAGAGGGTTTTAGATGAAGAGACTTGAACTGGCGTCGCCCTGATGCTCGTGTTTGATGAGGGCTGTTGGTAGTTGAATGATATTCAGGATTTAGACCTTTTAGCAAGGGAATTTGATTGCTTGGATTTGCTTCGGATGAGCTCAAGTTCAGCCACTAGAGTATTTACCGTGGCTGTACCTACTGCTTATGGTGGAAACTTGAACTTTTTACTATGTGTGTAGAGGATGAGCTAAGGAGAGAGGTGGATCTCGGAGAATTCCGCTATGAGTTTAAGGAACTAACTGGCCATCTTCTCTTTATCATGCCCAAAGAGACAAAGTGCAGCACGAAATCTTCTCTTTTCCCATGTCTGCACCCCTGCTCTGTAGAACTTTTAGTCTACCCACTCACCACCTGCCAGCCTTGAAGACAAGAAAGGGACAAAATACTCATTTGCTTAGGATTGGTTTTTCATCACTCTGAACAGATTTTGGTGACATTTTTATTGGCAAAAAAGGAATAGAAAGCTACTCCTGGATTAAAACTGATCAGACATAATTTAGGGATTTCTCTCACACCAGAAATTGGCCTTTTTTTTTTTTACACTGGGAAGGTTATACTCTTCAATGTAATAAATGTGTCCTATCTTGTAAAAATTATATGTTTTATTTATAATTTACCAATTGACTTTATAAAAAGTAAGAGTAAATGGATATTTGTATAATGTAAATTCTTGGAGGGAAAAAAAGGATATCTGTCTCATTTATTAAGGTGCCTTGAAAGAACATATCCATTGAGAATGTAGCACAGAATGCAGGTAATCCCAGAGACAAGTTTAGCATCATCCCAGCAGTTGGTGGAGAAGTCCCAGTATCTTCATATTTCCCGGGAAGTAGTTGGGTGAAGACTAAGCAAGTGGGTTGGGCTCTTTTCCTAGCAACCATTTGTTGAACAGTTGCTAATGCAGAACCCTCCACGGGGACCGTGTGAGGTGTGGGAATGAACGAGACGTGTTTCTTGACCTCTGGGGACTGTAGCTCAGTGGGGAAGACAGACCTCCTTAAATGAGCTGGCTTCAGCAAGGGGCACTTAAATACCTGGTCTCGGGAGTTCCAGGCTAAACTTAACGAAGGGCAGAAGAATGGAGTCTTTATGTCCAATTGGGAGGGCAAGCATCAGAGAAGGGTCACATTTGGTCTGAGCTTAGAAACTTCCAAGTGTCTATTGTCAGAAAATAGAAGGAAAGACATTTCAAGGTGAAAAAACAAACAAACAAATGAACATCTACAGGCCATGGTAGTAGAAAGTCCATGATAGTGTTTCTAGGAAAGCTGGATAGGTAGGGTGACAAAAATGCGTGCTATACCGGAAGCTAAATTGAGAGGCAGCTGGGAGCAGACCGAAAAGATAGATGCCTTGAGTTAAATGCAGAGGTTTGCCTTCACTCACTAGGAAAGGAGAAGCAATTGATGAATTTGAGAAGGTAAAGGAGAGAATCTCGTCTCTACTTTAGGTAAGTAATCACAAAACACCGTGAAGAGGGAATTAGGGAAAAGAGAACAGCATGGGTTGGAGGGCTGCTATGAAAGTTCAGACAAGAGATTATGGGCCTAAAGTAGAGTGGTTGCCATGGAGACAGAATGATTGTGGGCTTTGCTGAAAATACAACTATGTAATGAAACAACTAGATGTCAGGAAGGTGCAAGAACAAGTTGAAAAAGTTCTAAATTCCCTTAGATATCTAAAAGAAACGAGTTATTTAGGTACATATCCCAGGAACAGGGACATATTTTGGGGTCAGGAATTGGAGGTAGAATTTGTGTGGAGCAAGTCAGCAGGCAGGTGGAAAGGGCTGTCTGCAGCCCAGAGAGGGATTGGGAATTACTCACTTAGCAGAATATTCTAGTCAGGAAACTAAATGCAGCCGACGTCTGGACAAGTTACAACACAAGCCTGAAAGACATTCGTGGGGTGGCAGACCAGGAGAAGCCTAAGGCCAAGAAACTCAGGGAAAAGAAATCCGAATGTCTACCAGATTTTCAGAGCTGTCAAAGATACCTCCTTTCTCTGCCTTTGTGTGTAGCTTCTCCTAATCTAAACTGGAGGATATAGAGATTTCGGAGAGAAACTTGAGATCAGACCAAAGCTCCAGGCACCTTCCTTACACTTCCTCAGACTCAATTACTGCTGCTCAAAATCTAGATAATTAACCCTTCTCCCACTTCACGAAGTTACAGTAAGACTCAGGTGAGACAAACTTAGGGTGAAGTGAAGGGCAGTATGCGGATATAACCCAATTGCAAATCAAAATAGAAGATACAATGTAAATCAAAATGGTAAAAGCATACTCTAGAAAGCATTTTTTAAAATCGGTGACCTTTGGAACGCATATGCTCTTTTTAATTATCGAGTCCCACCCCCTAAATGTTTGATGACTTGAAAATTTCCAAACACATGACAACGTGAAATATGTTCAAAACAAGAGTTGAAATCTAGCCATGTCACTATGTGCATCAAATATTATGTTTTTGTATTTGCATATTTTCCAGTCTCCTCTCTATTTAAATGTAAGAAATGGAAAAAAGAAATGGGGCACCTTGAACTAACTTTTCAAATGAGCTTCCAATTCTTTAGGCAGTTGCTCCTTTTTGAGAGAGAATCATATCAGTGTCCCCTGGTGTTCTTGGCACAGACAGTATTGAACGCCGTGGTGCCACAGGTCCGACCTAATTCCATTCGTTCTAGCTATCCTCTTAGCATGATAAATTTGTTTGAGAATTCCATTTCCATAATGGCTACCACCTTGAACTGCAGTTCTTAAATCAGTTGTTAGACAACTTGCACACACCAAAGGGGGGGTGAGAAGTCAGGATGATGAACTGCCTTAAAATGAGACACCTGTGAGAGACTTTTGAAGCCAGGCACTCACTTATGCCAAACTCAAACGTTAGAAAATCATTTCCCAGTTTTAAACCATAAGTCTACAGGGGAACATCCAAGCAATCAACCAGAGAATCTAAAAGGCTCATGCCTTAGGAATCACTCTTGTAAAATTTGGCCACATGAGAAGATGTAGCTTTGTAATTTTTCCCTTAGAATGCATACTCCCCAGGATAGAAAGGATGGCAAACTGTTCAGATGACCTTAGAATATATCAATAGAAACAGAGCATGTAAAATGAGAAAAATGACTTGAAATTCTTTTTGAATATCTGCTTGTATGGATGTCATGCTATGCTCAAGTGATGTGAGTTGGTAACATTATATAGTCTGAAGAATGTAGATAAAACAGTTGTTCTTGCAATTAGTAGAGAGAAAAAATACTTGGTCAGATGAGGAATCAACTTAAATCCCTCTTTTAAAAATGGAGCTGAACTGATATAGCTCAGTGGTTGAGCACCTGCTTCCCACGTACGAGGTCCTGGGTTCAATCCCCGGCATCTTTTTTTCCAAAAAAAAACACTTAAGAGGGGCTAATTCTCTTTTGAAATGTGATAGGCTAAAGTTAGAAGACTTCAGTTGTGAAGCCCTATTGTGGAAAGGCCACATTTATGAAAGGAAATTGAGTATCCGTTGCCAGCAGACTGGATTTGTCTCTCCTATAGATTTCCCTCCTCAACTTCCACATGAGTGGGGGTCACACACATGGTTTGACTTGGCGTGGTTCTGTTCCAGGTGTGCCTCTGAAGCCCAGGAAAGAGTTACGATTTACAGAACTGCAGTCAGGACAGCTGGAGATCAAGTGGTCCTCGAAATTCAATATCTCCATTGAGCCCGTCATCTATGTGGTGCAAAGAAGATGGAACTATGGAATCCATCCTAGCGAAGACGATGCCACACCTTGGCAGACGGTCGCCCAGGTCAGTGCTTCATTGGCTTTTCTTTTCCTTTGAGGTAATGCCTATCACTCATGCAAAATTAAATTACACCTCAGTCAAATAGTCTTACTACAGAAATAACTTAATCAAATGCGGAAATACCAACATGTTGGTCAATAGGAGAGAAGAGGAGCTCCCTAGATATAATCCAGTACACCTAGAAACTTCACTCTTAGCTTTATTGGCTCAAAATGTGTGTGGAAGGGGGATAATTTTCTAATCTTTCTGTTCACCTTTATTTTCTCCAAGAATTACATTTCCGTCCGATAAATTCAAAACTGACTAGAGTAAGGGAAATGCGACGCTGCCAGGGATAGTTAATTTGGTATTGAATAACCTAAATGACTTTTTCCCTCTTTCTTTTCCATTTAAACCTTTATTATACATAAGGTCCTTGGTAGCCCGGAGTGAGATTCATATCTCCAAACTACTTAGTGGGAAGCAGCCAACAGCTCATAAATCTTCACTTAAGTGCTTTCTTCTTCATCTTAAGACAACTTAAAAACTGATACACCACCTGGATGGCAACCCTCCCAGAGTTTATCTTAGCAGTGCTTCCTCTTCTGTCTTGTAGATGAGGAAAGCAAAATATTTTCTTTCTTCTTAAGAGCTGTTAAGGAAAAACATGGCTGAAAGAAAGAATAAATTCTCAATGTGGAACTGCTTCATGATTTTCTACAACGAAAATGTCTCCTCCTTGTTCATGTCTGCAGGGAAAAACTCTCAACTTAAGTTGATCAGACCATTTTTTCTCCAAGGAATAGATTCCACCCCCCCTTTTTTTTTCTGGTAAAAATTGAATGCATTTCAATGTCCAACCATTTGAAAGAGGAATTTGCTTTTTTCCCCAATAGGAATATCTCAAAGTGGAAAAACACTAAAATAATTTAAAGACCCCAAAATAAATAAGTGATAAGCTTGATGTAAAAGAAACATGTTAATTAGGGAGAAAAAAAACCTTGTCAAATAAATTTAGTGTCTTTAAAATATAATTCTATACCTATTTTTAAAAAAAATAATTTGTATTTATAAAACTTAAAGCTGCACGGATAGTATGTAAAATTCAATTTCATTTACATGGTTTCCTCCCTTAAACAATGGTACAGTTTCATTTGTAATTTTTCATAATTATTTAACAGTTAGTGAAGCTATTTGACAATAAGGTCATTTTCCTCCCTCTTTTTTGAGAGTGGAAAGAAGGGTCTTGAAGATGACAGTAGTAGCAGTGGTGGTGGTGATTTTCCCTAGTTAGAGCCAGAAATAATCCCTCCTTTCTTAATCTAAATGTTATGGGTATTGTGCCAACTTTAGTTTTTAAATTCATAAATAAAGCTCTAAATGATGAAGTCAGTGAAAGCATTGTCTCAAATTCTGACAAATCTCGCAGAAGGCAACATCTGAGAGTTCGCGTTCTTCCTTTGATCTTGAGACTGATTCGCTTATTTTAGATGTTGAAATACATGTGGTGATTCTTCTCACTAGTTGTGATAAAGTGAGGTCTGGGAGAGTTTGAATTCTATTCTCCTTTGTCAGCCGTGTCCTGTGAGGGCCGAGTTCAGTTCAGTACGACACATGAATGAAGGCATAGGGGGCTGATGTTTAATCTTTGGAATTCTGGGAAAAGTTTACAGAACTATGAATGAAAGCAAAAAACAGAACATTGCTGAAAGCAGGTATATCTTCCCTGAGGTTGACAAAGGAGAGAATGATCATTAACCTTATCTGACATCTTGAGACTATAGCAGCAGAGACAACAAATGCCGTTGAGCTTCGCCTGTGTCCAGTTTTCCTCCTTGGATAGACTTTTCCCCAGGATTTCTTCAAACAGCTCTCCCCCCGGGCCCAGAAATGGGTCCTGGCAGCTATGACATGCTTTATTCAAATGAAAAATAAATGCCTTGGGTAGCAGTTTACTCCCTAGAACTTATTAGCATTCTTCAAGTGTATGGGTTCTCATACCGTCTTCCAAAATTATATTTGTCATGCAAGTTAGAGGTATTTTCTTTCCATAATCTAAGTCTTTAATTTTCTTGTCTATAATGTAATGGCTAGCTTACTTTTTATTTATGTATATTCTTTATTGACCAGATCCCTTGAATGCTATGTTTTGTCACCAGATTTAAGAATAGCTCTAGCATTTGTCACAAGACTGTGACTTCCAGAGATCTTTAACTCTGGGTGAAGTATCTAAAAACAAAGCAGATTGAAAATGTCCCTGAAGTTTCACCTTCCTAGAACTCCCTTGACCCCTGGCATGTTTTCTCATACCTGGGCATACTTAGCTGCCGTCATCCAGAGGGGCAGAAGGAAGTCAAGGCTGAGTCGCTGTGGCCGATGAGTTAGTGTCTGTGTCGGAATTAAAGGACTCTCTGTGGCGTTTCCCCTCAGACCACAGATGAGCGGCTTCAACTTACTGACATCAGACCCAGCAGGTGGTACCAGTTCCGAGTGGCTGCTGTCAACGTGCATGGGACGCGAGGTTTCACAGCCCCCAGCAAACACTTCCGCTCCTCCAAAGGTCAGTCTCTCTTTCCCACCCAGACCCTCCCCTTCTGCCTGGGTATGTGTGGAATGCCAAGTCATCATCTCCGTGTTCTTTATCGTTTGGCCAACAGGTGGCCATGCTGTTCCTAGTGGATGGCCCCAGATGTGTTTGAAGTTACTGTGTGAATTTATGGTGAAGGACATCATGAGGCTTTTATCTTCAAGAATTTGCAAAGGATGGGGTTTCCTCAGCCTTGAAGTGGGAATTTTCCAATATCAACTTCTGTGGGGTCTTTCTGTCAAGATACTCTGCGTCCACCACAGATCAATTAATTTTAGGAGAGTTTAATTTTCCATACTTTATAGACCCTGTAGCTCTTGAAATGATCACTACATTCAATGTGACTTAATCCCTTACTTTTGTTTCATAGCATCCAGAATTTAAAGCCCTCTGAGTCACTTTATCATTGCTGTAAGTTTGTTCAGTCCCTGCTCCATTGTTATTTCAAAACCTCTGTGGAATCAGTTGAATTCTCTATCACATCAGTGGTTAGCATCGTCTCTGGCAGTGGAAGCACATAATTTGACCAATTATTAACAATATTTTCATATTTATTTCTCCAAAAGGGTCTCTGTGGCTGTGGACCTTCGAAATTAATTTTAAATCTCGTTGGCTAACCACCAAGATTCAGTTTCACAAATAGACATTAGTCAAGTCATTCACTTATTAATCAACAAGTTATCTTCTTTCATGGAAGCTAATTTAAATTTATTTTAAACAAAATACATTGTGATATTAACAAATAATGTGAAACTTGTGTCATTAGTCATGTGTCTTTCATTATGGGAAGGTTTTAACTGACTACTCTAAATTTCAATTTCTGTTCCATGACTGGAACAATTTATATTCCATGTCTCAGATAGTCTATCCATTTCTCATGATATAATATTGCTACCATGTGGCCTACATAATCATATGGCTCAAGTATAAAAAATGTAATCCAATAATCTCGTATTTGGATATTATTATAGTGTGCGTGGTGAATGTTTAACTCAGTCTTTTAAAAAGTGCCCTTTTTATCAAGATATGCAAATATGCTATCTAAGCAAGCTTTAAAGTAAAATTATAAATGAAGCCATCTAGCCTTGTTTTAAGATTGCCCAGCTGGTCAGATAAATTTTAGGGGGCCAAGTGAAATAAGTAGTTGATAGTGGGTTAGGAGGTGAGGGCCAATAACAGGCTGGAGAACTAGTCACCTTGAGTTTCATGGTTCAAATGCAATCCAGATGCAGGCTCATCAAAACGCATAACCATATGTTCAGTTGTCTGCACACTCTGGGCTGTGATCTCAGAACAAATCCACCAATTCACATTTCAGTCAGAAGTGGTTCCTGACCCTTGGAGACAGGTGTTGAATGCCTATAAGAACAGTAGCGACTTCCTGCACGGTGGAGGTGAGAAGGTGGCTTTGCTCCCAGGAGTCTTGGCAGAAGTCATGCTGTCACCAGAGTCTTGGGATCTGGGCAGAAGTGCTTTGTAAATCCCGAGGGCTGGCTACATGGATGCTAACTGCCGAGGTGGCAGTACTTCTGGAGAAGGAGCAAGGCTGTGCTCTCCCAACCCTTGCCAAGTGTGTCTGAGTACCTTAATGGTCTAGAATTAGAGCTGCTTTCCCAAGGCATTTGTTCTTTCTTTTATTCAACAAATATTTGGTGAGCACCTACACTCGCTCAGGCACTTCTCTAGGCCCTGGGGATAAGAAGTTAACCAAAATAAAACCATATCTGCTCTTGTGGAATGCATGTGCACGTGCACACACACACACACGCATTGGGGGTGGGACAAAGCAGTCAGTAAACAATTTAATGAGTAAAATAGTATAGTAGGAAAGATAGTGATACCTTTGAAAGAGAAAAAAGAATGGAAGACTGTAGATGTGGGGTGTTTACAATTCTAGGGAGGATGGCCAAAGAAAGTTTTGCTGAGAAAGAGATGATTGTACAAAGGAGATGGAGGTGCTAGCCTTGCAACCATCTTAGGGGAAGAGCATGCCCGGCCCAGGAAACAGTAGGTGCAAAGGTCCTGAGGCAAGAGTGAGTCTGCTGGGAAGTTGAGGGTACCTGAGAGGCAGGAAGGATGTGGATTTGTTGGCTCTGCATAGCCACTGTAAAGAGCATGACCTTTACACTTGAGCTGGACAGTAAAGGGCACAGGGAGATGCTGAGGAAGGAACAGACATGATGTGACTTGAATTTCAGCTTTGGTTTCATGAAGACTGCTGTGCTGGGAATAGACTACAGGAGAGGAGTCAGCAGAAGGGATGCCAGGTAGGGGGCTGATGCCATATTCTTAGAGAAAGAGTGCAATAAGTTGGATAAAGCCACAAGCGAACTAATTCTTGATATACGTCGAAAGGTAAGTCTCTTGGGATTTCCTGATGGATTGTAGGCATTGACGGGAGTGAGGAATGATTCCAGCATTCTTCTGCCGTGAGCTGTGGAAAGAGCTGCCAGCAACCTAAATGGTGATGCTGTAAGGAAGAGAATGTTTAAGGGGAAGCTCCGCTATTTCTTTGAGAACACCCTAGGAAGGCAGTAATTGCTTACATGTCCTTCTGATTGCTCTATTTTAGGCCCTTTTCTGCCAACAGGCTTTCTTAAGGGACAGTGACCTAACCTCAAGGACACTGGTCATTTGAACAGGGCTGAAATTGAGAAACATGGATAATATAATGAGAAGCATTATTTAAACTTTATTTCTACCTTTAAATTTTCCTAGTAAGACATGAAGGATCTTCTTGGGGTGATAGAAACCTTCTCAAACTGGGTGAATTTATTTTAATTTTTGAATTATATAATTCAAAATGAGTAAATTTTGTGCTTTGCGTGTTCTATCTCAATAAAGTTTTTCTTTGCCAGTAGAGAACTTTTCTACTCTTGATGAGAATGAAAAAGGTGGGGAAGGATGTGGTACCATCTTATAAGCAGTTAAGGACCCTTTAGACACATCCCAAGGGCAAGTTGTCAATCATCTGATCTATTATACTTCCGTCATTCTGTTATACATCTTCACAGAAACCATAGACTCTCTTATGAATTCTGTGCAGACTTCTTTTTTGGTTTGCAAGAGTGCGAGAACTAAAATCTGGAATGCTTCTCAAAATGAGATGTATGGAAGTTTTCTGGACACAGCTATAAAAAGCAGGAAGTAGTACAAACATACTAATGGTGGCTGCGGTGCTTCACAGAATGGTACGTTTCCATTCAATAAAAGCCTTTTTATTCTTGTGTGTATAGAACTGAAACTGTACCAGTTTTAAGTGCTGCAGTGGTTTAAAATTGCTTTAAGAAAGAATTACTGCTTCAAATAATAGTCTATGAAAAGGGTAAGCAATTATCTAGTGTAGTTGGGTTGGGTAAAGAGCCAGCTTTCATAATTTAAGGCTAGGTCAAGGGAAAAGGGATGGGAATTTTTCCATCTACCATGAACACCTCTGAAAATAAAAGTAAAAGAAAATAAAAAAAGAAAAGAAAAGAAAATATACTAACAAAATGGGTTTCATTAATTTAGACCAATTGCCTGGTAGTCGTGAAGTCTATTCCTGATTTTCATGGAAAAGCCAGGCTTCTTGTCATTATCTTCTTTAAGTTTAGGTTTACATACAAAATTACTCTTGTGGTTTGCCAGAATGAATTAGCTACTATTTAAGTTAATTTCCCTTTAACTCATTTACTTTCCCGTAACTTAATCCTAACCCCTTAGTTTACCTATTTTTATAGAAAATTCTACGCTCTTGAGAGATTGGTGTAACTCAGTTTCCTGCTTTTCATCTCCCTGGCAGACGCCATTTTTTGGGTATTTTTATTGCTAACCCCTCCCTCTCCCAGAAGATATACATGATTATAGAATGGGTAAAATCAGTAGTTTTGGCTGGAGGCGGACAGGCTAAAATAGAGCTTGGATAATTTCTACATTTCCTTATTTAAACTCCCTCTACTATCTTTCCCCCTGGTACTTGGGAAGGATATTTGGTTTCTACATTAAAATTGAAAGTGGAAATGAAAATTCAGTAGCCTAATGTCTAATGTCCTGTTCTAACTCTTGTATATTTATTTAGAAAATGGCACGAGCTGGTGGTTTGCCTTTCTAGGGCCCTCTGGGGTTGAAGAGCTTCTCTAGCCCCACAGCCTGCCAGGTGCTGGAGTCTGCCTAAGCCTTGCTGTCCCATTCCATTTGGAACACACACCAGGCATCCAAAGACAAGGTGTAGTTAGGTCTGTATGGTCATACGTATGGTGACACGTGGCGCTTTATGACATAACTCTTAACAA
>PVKH010006321.1:0-21151 GCA_004027955.1 Chaetophractus vellerosus
TTAAACTGTATAGAGGTCCTATTTGGAATCTTGGAATTTTTTTATAAATGGTAAAACTTTATTGAAAAGTGACACAGAAGAGTCAGTAAAATATGAATCACTCTGGTTTTAAGGCCTGCTGAAAACTCAGTTATCTTTACTACAAAATAGTATAAAATACACTAATTGAAACTATATGTAAA
The DNA here is from genome assembly GCA_004027955.1 of Chaetophractus vellerosus. Taxonomy (NCBI): domain Eukaryota; kingdom Metazoa; phylum Chordata; class Mammalia; order Cingulata; family Chlamyphoridae; genus Chaetophractus; species Chaetophractus vellerosus. The sequence continues at coordinate 183 of PVKH010006321.1, forward strand.
AAGAAATTAGGAAAAAATTGTATATTGTCAATAAATTAAATGTTTACAAATGGTTTCTTCCTAAGCACTTACAAGTAGTTATAATTCTTTTATAAATTCAAATAAACAGTTTGAAGTTCATGAGCAAAGTTAGTTAATATCATGTGAAAGAAAGATGTTCACATTAAGTTACTTTAACTCCAACTTTCATAAACTATTTTATTTTTATCAGGGAAAATTATACTAGACTAGTATTTTTAAGTGAGCAACAGCTCACAGAGAATAATACGGGCAAATAGCTCATTGTCCTAAAAATACATAATTAATTTTCTAGACTCCTCTCTCTGCAGAGTACATCAGCTCATTATTAAGGCTCTAAACCTCAGGAAGTACAATTCATTTGACATAGCATAAAAACAAAACAGACTTCAATATAAGAATTGGCTGAAAAGAAATTGCCTGAGGGAAGCTTATGTGATCATTTTTGTTAAACATTTTCTCTATCTTCAAGCTCTTTTTGAACCCACTCCATTCCCAAGATCATTCTGAAAATGAAAAGAATATACCTGATGGCTCTCACAGCAACCTTCATAATTTCAAGGCAATGTTTTAAACCATCCCTTGTTATTTCATCACCTTTCTTACCAACGATGCCCCCACTTTGGAACAGTTGAAGTTCTCAGTAATATGGACTCTTTCTTTCTTTAGCTTTAGGTATAACTTATACATCATTTGAAAAAAACATGTGTTTAGTAAATATCTCTTGAGTCCTGCACCTGAATTTCCTCATGGACCATATAAAGCAGAGAAGTAAGTAGTGTCTTCTGGGGTCTGACTAATGCTTAAATGTTTTTTTTTTATTTATTTATTTTTATTTTATTACCCACACACACACCTTGCTGCTTGTGCTCACTGTGTCCATTTGCTTTGTGTTTTTCTGTGCCTGTCTCCCTTTGTTGTGTCATCGTGGTGCACCAGCTCACCGTGCCATGTGGGCCATCAGCTCACTGGGCCGCTCGGGCCTTCAGCTCACCTCAAGACCGTAACCTCACCACACTGCATGGGCTGGCTTGCCTTCATGAGGAGGCCCCGGGAATCAAACCCAGGACATACCATATGGTAAATGGGAGCCCAACCGATTGAGCCACAGCCACTGCCATTAACTGTTTTTAAAGTAACTATAACTGTCCCAGCAGAAAGTTTTATTGATATTGCATTAAAATAGTATAAATTTAACACAATGTCTTTAGAGAAAGCTAATATTTCAATAGTCAATTGTAAAAATGTTTCAAAATACAACGAAAACCTTCCGTTACTGAAGATTTATTTTGTAAGATAAAGTTTTAATTTCTAAATAGAATTTATTTATGTATTAAAAAAACTTTCAAAAAGCTATAGCATAATACCTTTTAAGGCATAGGACATTGTTCTTTTTTGTCAGTGACGAGTATAGCTGCCACTTCTAGTCTTTGGAAGTACAATAATTCTGAAAACCTTTAAACTCCAATTTGTAAACATGAATCACTAGAGACCCTTTATTTTTAATAGTCAAAATCAATATAAATAAGTGAAAATCAGTCCTTATCCTTTCATTAACCCTCAGTGAAAGGCACAAAGCTACTGTTCAGCCAAATGTAATAAAACAGAAACACAATAAATCTACTCTAAAGGTTTCAATTCTTATAACACAAGGTAAACCCAATGTATTTTGGGGTTTCTTGTTCTTCCTAAATGCTTTACAATAAACTAAAAACCGCACCAAAAAGTTCATTAGAGTCACTTAAACTATTTACTTATATAGTGTTTCTCCTAGCATTGAAATGTCCTAGACGTTAAAGTAATAAAACACTGCTGTAGTTCAGATAAAAATTAAAAGGTAAATTATTTCATACAAAACAAAAATAATTCCTAAAGATATAGAGTTTATAAATCTATTTAGTTATAATAACATTTATTCAAAAGCATGGAATGCTTCACACAATTTGCCTGCCATCCTTGCTCCAGGACCATGCTAATCTTCCCTGCATGGTTCCAATTTTAGTATATGAGCTGCTGAAGCCAGCACCTAAGGCTTAACCTTGGACCAACTATTTAGGTAGGTCCCTTGATTCAAGTTTGCCTTTGGAAATTAGAAATTCAACATAGAAAACAAATCCAATTGTAAAACATCTGTTCCTAATATAGAGCAAGGCTATACTACATAGCAAAACTCCATTTAATAAACTTTATCTTATGCAAAATTAAAATTTAAATAACATCCAGACCCCAATGTAGATTATGAACCTATTCAGACTTGAACATGGTAAAGCAAATTTAAAAAAATTTTCAGTCTTCCTAAAAGAAGTGGGATGTGTTTAGCTAACAGATTAATCAACATTATAGATCTAATTTGTCATCAAGAAACACAATTTCTGGTAACAGAAAATCATTCTGGAAATCTGACACATGGCCAAGATTCAAGATTAGAATTAAAAGCATTCTTTTAGATTCTGCCTTTAATAATTTTCAGAGAGGAAATTATTAAATGTCTAACTCATTTATTGCTCAACAAATTCAACAGGCTGAGGGGTGAGTTTTTCACTGATGGGGTCTCACCCAATCACTGGTTTTGTACCAGTTTTCCATAGTCTCCTCTTCTATCATCATAGTCTTGCAGATCTTACCTGGCCACCAGGTCACCCCAGGCCATACTGCCAGCCCTCATGAAATCCTGCATCCCAGTTTGTGCAAATGACGCGGTCATCTAGATGCATTCCATGTATGTAACGCATGACGTTTTCTGTACCTGCTCTTATAGCACTTCACAAAACAGAATCCACAAGCTGTTTTGTTTTTTTCAAATTTTATCCAGGCCCATAATTGTTTTCTTTATGACACCACTATTGTTAAAAGAATTCACAGATTTGTTCTTCAGTTGTATAAAAGGAAAGATTTCTGGCATACAACATAGACCTTTTCTTCAGTGATTTTTCTTGTTCTTCATTGCCACCCTAGAAGTGCTGATCTCATTATTGGCTCAGCTCCTCATAGGAGTTGATATGCAGTATGTACAGGAAGCCACAGGACATAGTGCAAAGAGGTCTTATGGAAATGTTTTGTTAATGGACGGTGATGATGGTAGCACAGCACAATATTGTGAATGAAATTAACAGCACTGAAATATATATCTGAATATGATTAAAAGGGGAAATAGATTGCATATATGGTTACAGAATACAAATTTTCAAAAGACTCAGGTAACTGCACTACACAGTCAACCCTAAGTTAAAACATGGACTTTAAAATGTGCTACCATCACTTGTAACAAATGTTCCACACCAATGCAAGGTGGTGGTGTTTGGGCACATATGGGAATCCTGTGTTGTATGCATGATTGTTCTGTAAACCCACAATTTCTCTAATAAAGGAGAAAAAAAATTATCAACATCTGACCATTACTTAATTGGAAAGACTATTCACGAGTATTCTCTTATATGTATACTGAATTTCAGTTCCATTGAATTTGCATGTCTCCATGACTTAAAGTTCCCAATATTAGAAAAATAATTACTTCCCACTTAATTTCCAAAGTTGAAAAATGTAATATAATTTAAATAATAGTGCTAAACAAAATAGTGAATCCTGTTACCCCTGAGAATATATAAGATCTCCTACTTGTATGTGTATTTGTACACACATACTCCTATCATACATACATATAACTTCATTGAAAATTTTATTATACCACATTGCACTTTGTGATTGTTTTTCTTGAAAACAGGGTTTTATTATCTACAGCTGAAGCCAGATAATGGCTGAGGTTAGAATAGTAGATGTTGGCTGTCAGCTGAGATTCAGCATGGGCCATCCATTAGATCGTATACAGGTGGACTCTACATATGACTAGCCACTGTTCATAGCATGATGAACTGATTCTAAGTGCAAGAATCTCAAAGAAGAGTCATAAAAATTTGCATCATATTTTCTGACTTGGCTTTGGGAGGTGTAAAGCATACCTACTACTACATTCTATTTGTTAGAACTAAGTAACTGATTTGAACGTGCATTCAATAGCAGCAAATTAGATGGCAACTCTTAAAAGAATAAATATTATAAGAATTTGAATATTTATTTTAACTCCCCCACACATAATTTCTATGCTATGTTTTCATGTGTATTCAGTTCATCACATCTACCTTAGTCCAATAGCAGCCTTAAGGTTTTCTATTCTCCATTCACTTATTGCACAATGTTTTCACAATGTGCCCCAAATCCCACTTTGTTCTGACACTACTAGAATATAGAATGGTTCCCTCATTATTCACATAATGTATATTAATAGTTCACTTTGCCATTCAAATGTGTCTATAAGTTCTCCATCTTTGTTAATTATGCTTTATGCTTGAGTGTGTAAATATATTTGCTACTGTGAATTTCAAGTTTCTAGGCTCAAAGAGTTGTTTGATTTATCTATTTTTTTCTTTTAATACTGACTCACTTACTGTCTGCACTTAACGTTTTTTCTCTATTCCAATTTTCCGTTTTCAAGAGCAACCTATGTAGCATCCCCTTACTATGACCCTTCCTGGCACTCCCCAGAAAATAAATGTAATGCAGTATTAATCTTCCTCTCATTTAATAGCATAACATATATATGGCTGTTTTGTTTTGATTTTTAGTTATTTTCTTCTTTGTAAAGTAGATTTGTAATAATAAAAATATATTTGTAATAAATAGATTTATAGCAGCTTTTTGTCTTAATGTTTGTCTACAACATGCCATTTCTGTCACTAATAATTTTGAGTATATATGATAAAATGTTCTCAAGATGAATTCCTCTATCATATATAAACCAAAAAGAAAATAAGGGCCAAAATTATTCTGCAGGTTAGTAATATACTATTTTATCTCATGAATTTATTGAAAACTTTGACATATAATTGACATGCCATATAATTCACCCAATTAAAATGTAATTAAAATTTATTGGTTTTTAGTGTAGTTAGTATTGAGCCACCATTAACACAATTAATTTTAGAATATTTTTATAACCATCTAAAAATATTTTACCTATTAGCAGTCAATCATGTGTTCTCCCAATACCTCAGGCAATTTGTTTTCTATCTCTGTAGATTTGCCTATTCTGGAAATTTAATATAAATGGAATTGTAAAACATGTGTTATTTCTTGTGACTGGCTTCCTTCATATAGCATATTATTTTTAGTGTTCATCCATAATGTAGCATGTATCAATATTTCATTCATTTTTATGGCAAAATAATATCCATATATGGACATTTTATTTATCTATCAATTGGACATTTGAGGTGTTTTCATGTTTATGGCTAATAAGAATAATGATGCTATTTACATTCATGTACAGCTCTATATGTGGCATGTTTTCATTTCTTATGGGTATATCCTAGGAATGAAATTCCTGGGTCATATGATCACTCTATGGTTAAATATTCAAGGAATTTTAGACTGTTTTCCAAAGCAGGTTCACCATTTTAGATTCATACCAGTAGTGTGGGAAGGTTCCAATTTCTCCACATTTTCACCAACACTTGTTTTTATGTCTTTTTGACTGTAACTATGCTACTGGATGTGAATTCGTTTGTCATTCTGGTTTGATGAACATTTTCTGATGGCATGTGATGTTAACTACCTCTTCAATTCTTATTGTTTATTTATATATTTGTAGAAATGTCTAATCAGATCATTTGCCACATTTTAATTGATTTATCTTTTTTCAATATCGAGTTGTAAGAGTTCTCTGTATATTCTGGATCAAATTCCTTAAAGAAATATGCTTTGAAAATATTTTCTCCCATTCTGTGGTTTATGTTTTCACTTTTATAATGGTGTCCTTTGAAGCACAAAAGCTCTTTTTTTAAATTTTGATAAAGTCTAATTATATGATTTTCTTTTTTTGTTCATGGTTTGTTGCTGTATTTAAGATGTCGTTTAACACAAGGTCAAAAATATGTACTCATATTTTCTTTAAGTATTTTATAGTTATAGCTCCTATATTTATCTATATTATACATTTTGAGTTAATTGTTGTGTATGGTGTGTAGTAGTGGTCAAACTTCATTCATTTACTTGTAGATATTAAGTTGGCCCAGGAACATTTGTTGAAAATATTGTAATTTCCCCATCACATTTTCCTGGCAATTTTTATAGGTTCAATTGTTTCTTGCAAAATATATGTTGAAATCATAACCCCCAGTACCTCAGTATGCAAACTTATTTAGAAATAGGGCCATTGGAGATGTAGTTATTTAAGTTTTGATGAAGCCATATTGGGGTAGATTGGTCCCTCAATCCAAGATGACTGGTGTCCTTATAAGAATAAAAGAGTCAGAGAAACAGAGAAACATAAGAAGACGGAGGCAGAGACTGAAGTTATGCAGCGACAAGCCGTGGCCCACCAAGGATTGCCGGCCATCGACAGAAGTTAGTAAGAAACAAGAAACATTTCTTCCCTAGAGTCATCAGAGAGAGTATGGCCCTGTGAACAACTTGATTTCAGACTCTAGCCTCCAGAACTATCAGAGGATACATTTCCATTGTTTTAAGTTACCAAGTTTATGGTAATTAATTACAGGAACCTCAGGAAATTAATACAGCAATCATACTTAAATCTATTGAACATAATGCATTTATTTCTGCATTCTCAATTCTATCCCTTTAAACTATGTGTCTATGCTATGCATCTGTAGCAGTTTGATATTGTTTATGAATTCCAAAAATAGATATTGGATTATGTTTGTGAGCTGTTCTGTTCCTTTGGGCATATTAGATTGGATTGAACTCAGAGGTTTCACTTTTACTTGATTAAATAATGATTAAGGCTTTGATCAGGCCACATCACTTACCTAACTGTTTTAGTAAGGACTTACATTGTAATATTGAATAAAAGCGGTAAAAGTGGAAATCCTTGTCTTGTTCCTGGCCTTAGGGGGAAAGCATTCCATCATTCATCATTAAGTTTTATGTTAGCTATATGTAATTCATGGATGGCTTTTAATAGTTAAGGAAGTTCCTTTCTATTTCTCCTTTGTTGAAATGTTTAAAAGTTTGTTAGATTTCATCAGTTTTCCACATCAAATGAGATGATCCTGTGTGCATTCTATTGAGATAATGTATTACATTAATTGATTTTGGATGCTAAACACCTAACATTCCTGAGATAAATACAAGGTGGTCATGCCATATAAACCTCTTATTTGTCATTGGATTCACTTTGCTAGGATTTTGTTGAGGATTTTTGTGTCTATATTCATAAGAGATATTGGTCTCTTGTTCTCTAGAGATTATTTTGTATAGTTTTGGTATCAGAGTAATACAGATGATATATAATGAGTCTGGAAGCATACGTTCTTGCTTTATTTTTTGTAAGAGTTTCTGATGAATTGACATATTCAAAATTGTGTAGAATTTAACAGTTAATCCATCTTAGCTGTAGCATTCCCTTGTGGGGAGTGTTTTGATTGCTACTTCAATATTTTCACTTGTCAACTCTATTCATATGATCTCTTCTTTAGCTGATTTTGGTAATATATCTATTTCTAGAAATTGGTCATTTCATCTAGGTTATCTAATTGATTTGTATGCAATTGTTCATAGTTATACCCATAAAGTCATTTTTATTTTCTATATGGCAATTGGGATATATATTTTTCATTCCTGATATTAATAGTTTGAGTCCTCTCTCTGTTTTGTTTTATTCTGGTTGGTCTGGATAAAGAGTTTTAAATTTTGTTGATCTATTCAAAGAACAGAGGTTGTTGATTTCCTCCATTGCTTTTATACTCTATTTCATTAATTTCTGGTCTAATCTTTATTATTTCGCTTCTGGTTGTTTTATTTTTAATTTGCTCTTCTTTCTTCAGTGTTTTCATAAGCTTACCAACAATCCAGTGTTATATCATATTGAAATACAGTAGTGAATGTAACTTGAAAACTAAGAAAAAAAGGTACTAGCACATTACAGGAGTTCCACAAGTCACTAATAATTGGTCCATGTCATCATCATATAGTATGACCAAAATGTCTCCCAAAGTGATGTCATGCAGGTGTGAGTGCTTCCATTCAATCTTCTCAAGTTGCAAAACAGGAGTGGTCTTGGCAACATATGGTTTCACTATTTTGGTCATAGTTGTGGTAAGAGGCAATATCATACTTTACTGCTGAACAGTGCCCACCAGGTTTTGCCATAATCTCCAAACTGTTATCTACACAGGAGATGGTACAGAATCTCCTTTTGTTCATCAGGTATGTTATACTGATTTAAAGTAATAATATTTTTGGTTCATATTATTTTATATTTTCTCTTTTGGCAGATACAAGCAATTTTGGATTAAAGGTAAATATAGGGGAAATGTACCACAGTCAGATACAATATCCATTTCTATAATGCACTTAGACAAAGGATACACCACTTCACATAAAGTCTATTCAAACCTTCTGATTTTCATTAAAACATTCACATTATTCCAATTAACAACCATATCCCCAAATCCCCCCAATCAAATGTAGTACCATTAAGATTTCACAGACACTATTTGGAAACACAGCACATAGGTCTCCCAGGCAAGGAGTCCCAGAAGAATCTCCTCTCTACACCTGATCATTGAACCCCTATGTGAATATTTGATCCCATGGGGGGCCAAGCTGAGGGACCCTGACACATTCATCAATCTTTATTTTGATTAGTTTGCAATTTTAGGTCAGGTTTCTCATTTTTGCCTTCCAATTTTGTTTTTTTGTTTTTTCTTAATCCCTCCAAACTAAGCTAAATAGAACCTATATGTTTAGGGACTTTTAATATTGGGAAACCAGCAGAGTCTCCCATTTTCCCATCCAACCTCAGGAAGTGCTGCCTGAAGACCTTTGTTTTGGCTTATCAATGTTCACTTTATTCATCTAATTTCTTAATAGCTGCTTAAAGATTTCCACTCTTCTAGGATGAGTCTTCACACATTTTCCTGCAAATCACTCTAACCTTTTTAGCTATCTGTTGTTGTCACATTACTTTTCCTTTTGGAAGCAAAAATCTGACCTTGGCACAGTTTCAAAAACTCCCGTAACATTCTGTTTGCCAGGGCTGCTGTGATAAATATCACAGAATGCTTTGGCTTAAAGAGCAGACATTTATTTTTCAGTTTTGGAGGCTAGAAATCCAGCATCAAGGTATTGGCAGGACTTGCTTTCTCCTGGAGTTTGTAGATCCAGCAATCTTCTGTCACGTGGTAATCTCTCCCTGTGTCTGATCTTCTGGTTACACTTATTTATAGCTTTTGCTGACATAGCTTCTTTGGTCTGATTGAGTTACAGTTTTTTCTGCCTTATAAGGCCTCCATTCATATGGATTAAGGCCCACCTTGATTCAATTTGGCCAAAGCCACATGTAAACCTAATAATAACATATGCAAGATCTTATTTTCAAATGGCTTCATATTCACAGGAATGAGATGTATCTGGGTAAATATATCTTTGAGTTTATGTTTTGGAGTGTATTGAACTTTTATGGCATGTAAATTAATGTTTTTCATAGTAACTTGGCCAACTTTCAGCCATTATTTCTTTTTTGTTGTTGTTACACATCCCCTCCCCCCCCCCCCGGCTTGCTCTTGCTATGTTCATTTCTCTGCTTTCTTCTGTGTCTGCTCTGTCTACCCCCTCTGCGACGAGGCGCTGAGTCAGGTCACAGCACAGGCAGCTCTGCCCCGCTTGTGGGCTGGTCTGCTTCCATTCCCAGGTGGCTTTTTGTTCCATTTTCTTTGCTCCATTCACAGGCGGCTCGCCCTTCCCGTGGCGGCTTTGCCCTGCCCATGGCAGCTTTTTGCCCTGCCCACGGTGGCTCTGCCCCACCCACGGTGGCTTTGCCTTCTCAGGTGGTCTGCCAGCTCCGAGAGGTCCCCGGGAACGGAACCCGGGGCCTCCCATGTGGTGTACCGGTGCCCTATCCACTGGGCTATACAGCCAGCCTCCCATTATTTCTTCAAATTTTTTTTGCTCTTTTCCCTTTCCTTCATACTCTATTACATATATATTGGTGCAATTAAGTTTCCAACATTTCTCTAAGGCTCTGTTCATTTTTCTTCATTTATTTCCCCTTTTATTCAGATTGAATAATTTCTATTGATCTAGCTACAAGCTCATTGATTCCTTTTCCAATATCTCACATCTACAGTTAAGATACTCCAGTGAAATTTTCAGGTCAATTACTTTACTTTTAATTTATGTTATTTTTATTTGTTTCTTTTTATAATTTCTACATGTTTTATTGATCTCATATTTGATAAAACATTGTCACCATATTCTGTTGGTATGTTATTTATTTTAGTTATTTTAAGATATTTACAATCACTGCTCTGAAGTCTTTACTAATTCTAGATCTGGGCCTTCTCTAATACAATCTCTGTTGCCTACTTTATTTCCTCTATAAGGAGAACAATTTATTGTTTATTAATATATCTCATTAAAATTTGGATATTTTAGTAAGTATATTGTAGCAATTCTTGATTCTGATTTACCTTATTTTTGCTTATTGATTGGGTAGGCTACTTAAGTTAAAAGAGTTTTGCAGCAGGGTGTATACTCTGGCGTCACTCTCCAGAGCATGCATTCTTGGGCTTATACACAGTCACTGTGTGATAACAGTGGTTTTCACAGGGATGCCTTTGACTATCTCCTTTTCTGACATCTCTGTTCATCTCTCTAACTCTCTTGGTATCATAAACATTTGTTAACTTCCACTAACTTTGGCTGATTTTTCCATTGTTTCTTGAAAATGCTCTCAGGCATATTTTTCTCTACAATCTGATCCATTTCAATTAAGATCCCTATTATGAGTATTCTTTTGAATTCAGTCTGGTTTGTTCTGATTCCAGGACATCTCTTTCCCTGGTTCTTTCCAATAAGTTTCTAGCTTCTGTAAAGTCAGTTCCCTTGGGGGAGAGCCTCAGAGCTCTGTTCCTAATACATGCTTAATTCCCTGGGCTAAACCTATGGTGCCACCACTTATTGCTGGAATGCATATCTGAACAATTTGAATTCTGTGAATCTTGTGCCAGAAAGAGTGTGGGCCAATTGGTTCTCAGCTGGGAAATGGCACCTATTGACTCTTTCATCTCCCTTCTTCAGTCCATTTCAAAATGAGAAGTCTAATTCTATGGAGGAATATTCGACAACACTAGTTTAATGATCTCAATGCTTCTCAATGAATATATGAGTAATTTTGGCATAATATTTTAGTTTATTAGATTTGAAGAGAAAAATGATATTTCATTTAGTGTGTCATTTTATTAAAGCAATTAATATTGTGTTATTATATTTAATCTATTCTCTCCAAAGTAAATCTACCTAAAATCATGCCTTTTTAATTTACTGAAAGTCTGTTTATAAAATATAGTGATGCTCCATATACCCAGGCAGACAAGAGTCATAAGGTATGAGTGTGTAATACAGGCAAACCTAGAAGATAAAAATATAGCCAAATTATTACACAGATTGGTAAACTGAGGTACAGAAAGATGCACTGCTTTGCCCAAGGTAAGATATCTAGTTAGTAACTAAAAATATGAGCTCAGGATATGTTCTCTTCCCACCATGCCACTCTGCTTTAACAAAATGTAGAACCACTTCTCTTTCCAAGGAACAAAAATAATTCTGTCATTGTTGCCTTTTAGAAAGTATATAGATGACATTTTGTCTAATTTATTGGCTCCAGGGAGTAATCCATCATTAAGAGAAAAGAATCATATAGCTTCATGAGATTACACATGTAGTGATCAATAGCTACTGGCTACATTATTTCTTTCACTTTTATTGCTCTGAGTATTACTGGAGAAGTCAAAAGATTGTAATTTATTGGCAGCAGAGAAGGGATACTTTATTCTGCATCTCTTGGTAGTTTATGATGTTATACTATAAAACTATGATTGGTGAGTTTGGAGGGAATTTTAGGAGGTACAACAAAATGCCTATGAAGTACTAAATTCCTTTTTAGGAAATCCAGAGGTAAGAACCTATCTATTGATATATTATTTCTCATAGATTTAATCTATAAATATAGAGTGACATACAAAGTGAATGATATAGTTTGTTAACTGATATCATGACTTTAAGTGGTAAGATGGTTTGAAGCTGTATTTATCCCAGGACATGTGTGTTCTTAAGTGTGGTCCATTCCTGTGAGTGTGATCCCATTGTAAAAGGACCATTTGATGAGGCTACTTCAGTTAAGGTTTGTCCCACTTCAGTCAGGATGGGTCTTTATCTTATTGCTTGCATCCTTTATAAGTGGAATGAAATTCAGACAGGGAGAGAGAAATTCTCAGGGAGCAGCCAGAAACTGAGCATGACTGGAATCCAGAAGAGAAGACAGATTTCAGGGACACTTCCATGTGCCTTGCCATGTGACAATTTAAAGACCAAGGATCCTCAGAATCCAGACCCAGAATGCCACAGTTGTGCAAGGGAAAATATCACCTTGATGGTGCCTTGATTTGGACTTTCTTTTAGACTCAAAACAACGAGCAGATAATTTCCCATTGCTTAACTTGATCCATTTCAAAGTGTTTGATAGAGCAGCCAAGGAAACTTAAAATATCTGGCTATTTAATTCAGTAAATCAGAACCCTACATTTCTTTTTTCCTACATTTTAAGAGGAGAAATCCTATACTCTTATCCAAATTGAATTTCTGAAAAAAAAATTAATTCAACTTCACATCATTTTTTCACGCTGTCATATTTATCATATTCATGTTTTAGTCTCTATTTTTCCAAGTAGGTCAGCATTCAATATTTCTTCTACTTTCTTCAGATCAATTAAGTATTTATTCCTAATATACTCTGTGTTTGCAATAAAATTCAATATAACTAATGATTTCCATTATTATATAATGCATTAGCTGGGTAAAACCCTTTTTGTAGCAAAATGGTCAGTACATGTGTTGGAATGAATCCTAGAAGCCAGAAGTAATGTGAACCACATAAACATGCTCTTATATGTATCCTTAGTTTAACCTTATCGATATCCAAAAGATACCCATAGCCCAAGTAAAATGTATTTGTGGAAAAAAAACTGGCAGAAAGAAATAGCATGTTAGCTAATTGAGGTTAAAGCAGGTTATTTTAAAAAATATGCAAAGCTTATAACCATCTGAACACATAATTAGTGCCCCCCTCCTCCATGAAAAATAGAAGTACTAAAGCTTAATCTTTATTAGCTTTCTGCTAAATCTGCTTCTGCTTCAATTCCCTCCTGGACACATCCGTACACTTCTATTGCCTGAATGATGAATCCTATCTTCTTTCAGGTACCTTAGGAATTTGACTTCTTCAGTTGTCTTCAATTAAAATGTATTTTTTTCTCTCAGTTTACATGTATTGTACCCAACAGCAAATATGTATGCCTTAAATTGTTCATCTTTTAAAACATACATATTATGTCATATATTATTTTATTATTTTCTTGCTTGAACTTTTCCATTATTTTCACTGTTATTAAAACAAATCTAAATCCCTTTTCATGGTTTGCAAATCCTAGCATAATCTGGCTTCTCCTATCCTTACAACCTTATCTTCTACTTACCATATCCATTATTAATTATTCCCTTCACACTAGTCATCTTTATGCTCCATGAAAAACCCAAACTTGTCTCTATCTCCTGTTTTAATATATATATATATATATATATTTGCTTCTACTGCTCTGGAAATCTCTCCCCAGTTGTTCACAAATCAGGTTTCTGTTTTCATTTCATATCTAAGCATGAATGTCCTCCTAGGCAATGCTTTCTATGACTACTACCCCAATTATCCTCTATTAATTTACGTTAAATAGTGCTTAGACCAATTAAAATTATTTTTGTTTATGTATTTATTTTTATTTTTGTTGTAAGGGCAAGGCATTTTCTGACTTGGCCATTATTTCTCTAGTACCCACATCAATGCCATGAACTCTGATGAGAACTCTGATGACTCTAAATAGGTGTGATTTGAATGAATGAATGAATTGCCTTGGAAATTTAGAGAATGGAGGATGGTGTAATACCTGATGAAAATGAGTGGGAAAAAGCAAAGTTGAGAAGACAGAGAAGGCAGAGAGAAAAGAGAAAGGATAATACAATGAGTAATATAGATTGTTAAACAAGTATGCCAAGTTTTCTCATTTTTCTATAGTATTAGCATTTTTCTTGCTACTTCAAAATGAATTGGATAAATCAATAAGAAATCATAAGAAACAATTTTTGATCTTCTGATACTAAATTTTAGATTATATGGATGGGATTAAAAGGGGAATATATTAACTGAGATTTACAACTTTGAGATCAGATAATGAAATAATGATTAATTAATTTTAGGACTTTCTAAATGATTTTGAATTTTAAACACCTAGATAAAAGTTTAGGAAATGGAATTGATACTTGTGCAATCTGTGGCACTTATCCACATTTCAATGGATTTGTTGTTTTCATTAGAAGTTTTTTAAATTGAGAAAATAGATTTTCAGAAAAACAAAAATTTTGTTTGCAACATGCATGCGAATTTGTAAAGATTATAAAACAGTCAATTATGCTTAGGGGACATATGAAGAGAATTACTATATGATATTAAAACATGTATAATAAATTAAGAGTTATAATCGATTCAGCTAACTGCAAATTGGAACAAGCCTAAAATAAAGTTCATAAAGTTCAAGAAAGTATTTTCTTTTATTTTTTTGTGGTTGTTGGTTGCTTTCTTGTTTGTTAGTTTTATTTTTGCCATAAAGAAAGTTTTAATTATTCAACATCAGTACCATTACTATGTCTGTGGAGTGTTATTTAAGATGTACTCTTTATCAAAATTGTTAATGGAAAGGCATAATTCTTGCCCTCCTTTAAAAAAAATTATGTGTATGAGCCTACATCTACCATAATACTTATCCATTATCTTTTTTTTTTTTTTTGTACTTTGATATTCCCAAGCAGGAAAACATTCTCTATTTTAATTTTGCTTCACTTACATTTCTCATTTATGAAAAATTGATTCTTTGTCAGGTTAATTTGTAATTTCTTCTACATAATAATGTTCCTATAGTGTAGATATTTTCATTGATTCATTGCTCTCATTAAGTGGTTTACTTTTCTTTCCCACTTCTGGCACTATGTTGTTCTAATGGATATGGGTTCCTAATGTCTTACTCTCTGAAAGGGTGACTGTCTTACATTGTTATTTACTTAAACAGTGGTTTAGATAGTTCAGGGCTTTATATTTTTATTTAAATTTTAGAATCAGTCTGTCAGTTCACATTTGAAAAAAAATGGTATTGATTGGTATCATGGTAAATCTGTAGGTCAATTTGCAGAAAAGTCATATGTACAAATATGCAGTCTGTTAATTCATGAATATGGGAAATTTCTCCACTTATCATTTATGTAGATATTCTTTAATGTCCCCTAATAAAGATTATAATTTACTTAAACACACATGCTCATGGTCTTACATATTATTTATTAGATTTTTTTATTGATAATTGAGATTGTTGGGAAATAATGTAAAGACTCTCTATGGTCACAGAGGATGTAAATGCAATAACTGCAGAAGGTGCTAGTTCCAATAGAAATTTTCTTAAAAATGTCCCTGGGAGATTTGCAGAACATTGGCTCTGAAAAGATGGTATCTTCCTAAAAATTTTCAGTGTCTATATGTTTGCTCCTGGTATATGGAAATGTATTTGATTTGTTATATCGTATGTTTACCTATCCAGCAATTTGCTCAACACTTCAACAATAAGTTCCTATAGAAGAATATTTTGAATATTATAGCTATGCAATCATAACCTATAAATGTAAAAAGATTAGTAAGGCATACATTTTATTCATGCTTTCCTCCTTGGGGTTGCGTATCAGACTTGTGCTATTCTTAAACAAAAATGGAAATATTTTTTAAAAATTTCTTTATAATCTTTTTTTTCCTTTTTTTTTCTTTTTTTCTTTTTTTAATCTGGCTAGTACTTCAATGACAATATCAAATAGGAGTGGTAAGAGTGGATATCTTTGCCTTATTTTCAACTTTTGCGTTAATTCTCCAGTCAGTCATCATTAAATATGATGTTAGAGGTAGGTTTGGTTGTTTGGGTTTTTTGTTTGTTTGTTGTTGTTGTTTTTGGTAAATTCCTTTTACAGTTGAGTATATACCATTCTAATTCTAGTTTAGTGAGAGTTTTGTCTTATCAAGAATGGATGAATTTTTTCAAATTCCTTTTTAGCACTCATTGATATGATCCTGTTATTTTCTTCTATAAACTGGTGGATTAAGTTGATTGATGTTGAAAATTTAAACCAGCCTTTCATTTCCAGAATAAACTCCAATAGGTAATGGTGTATTAGTACTTTTATATTTTGTTGGATCCAAATTGCTAACATTTTTTCAGGATTTCTACATGCATGTTCATGAGGGTCCTTGGTCTCAAATTTTCCTTTTTGTAATATTTTTTGTCTGATTTTGAAATCAGGGTAAAACTGGCCACATTAAATGAGTTATAAAGTGCTCCCTCTTCTATTTACTAGAAGTAATTGTGTAGAATTGGTGTTATCTATTCTGGAAGAGTTTGGTAAAATTTGTTGGTAAAATCTTTTGGGCCTGAAGTTTTCTCTGTTCAAATGTTCAAAATTAAAGTCTTAATTTTTAAAATCAATTTTATTGATACATATGAATACAGCATGAATTCATCCAAAATGCACAGTCAATGGTATTTGGTATAATCACATAGTTGTGCATTCTTCACTTCAATCATTTGTAGAGCATTTTCATTATTCTAATAATAATGATGATAAAACAAAAAGCAAACAAAACTCATCATCTCCCAATCTCTCTATGCTTCCCCTGCTGTACAAAGCTGCTATTCTTTTCCCTTCTCTCTAGTATATTTGTACTTATATTTTGTAAAAACAGACTTATATATATAATATCACCATATTAAAAATTTACATGGGGTTTCACTATGTTATACAGTCCCACGCTACATATTTTCACTTTTCTTCTAGTCATTTACATGACCTTAGACTTATCCTTTCAACCACTGTCATACTCATATAATTGCTCTGCTAGTACACACACTGTGATGTATTTCCACCATTTCTATTCAGTTCTGAAGATTTAAAATAACCTTTAATACCAATTCTGCACAGATTAACCCTCAGCTTTTGATTTTCTACCCACATTCAATTTTCTGGTGATCTATTGTGGCAGTTTAATATTATTTATGAATCCCCATAAAAGAGCAAAATTATGTATGTAAACTGGTCTGTTCCTCTGGTTGGGGTATCTTTTGATCGTATTAAATTCAAAGGTTTTTAATTTATTTGATGGAAGATTAGGGCTTTGATTAGACTACATCAGCAGGGTGTGATGCAAGATTGAGTCCCCATCGTGTTGGTGGGCTGATAGAAACAGACACTCACAGTGGAAGAAGAGGAGAGAATTTTGTCTGCTTTCATTCTGTAGCCACAGGGAGAGCCATTCATCTGATATTTTGCAGCTGATATATGAAGCCCTGAGACACAAGCCCTATGCCAGACTACAGCTGAGATCAGAAGAAACTGGGCTCATGGAGCCTTAAGAGGAAGAAGGAAGGAGAGACCAGGCAGAGATTGACAGCCAACTTGCTTCAACATGTGACAACACACTTTGGTGAAAAAGCAGCCTTTAGTTGGACTCTTTAGGGTCTTGTAACTGTAAGGTTTTACCCCAAATTAATAAACTTTATAAAAGCCAACAGATTTCTGGTACTTTCCATCAGCACCCCTTTGGCTGCCTAATACACCTATATTCTAATTATTAACTCCATGAGTTTACATAATATATTTATTAAATAATAGTGCAACCATTCAGTATTTGTTCTTTTGTGTCTGGCTTGCTTCACTCAGCATAATGTCCTCTAGGTATATGCATATTGTCAAATGTTTCATGACTTAATTTCTTCCTATTGCTGTACAGTATTCCATCATTTGTACACATTACAATTTTTTTTATCCATTCATCAGTTGATGGACACCTGGGTTGTCTCCATCTTTAGGCAATCATGAATGACCACCACTGTGAACATTGGTGTGCAGGTGTCTGTTCTTGTCTCTGCACTCAGTTCTTTTGGGTATACCTAGTAATGGTATTGCTAGGTCATATGACAGGTCTGTATTCGAATTCTTCAGGAACTACCAAGCGGTCCTCCATAGTGGCTTTACCATTCTACCTTCCCACCAACAGTGAAAAAGCAGTCCTGTCTCTCCACATCCTCTCCAACATTTAAAATTTTCTCACTTTTTAATAGTGGCCTGTCTAGTAGGTCTGAAATGATATCTCATAGTTTTGATTTGCATTTCCCTAATCATTAGTGATGTTGAACATTTTTTCATTTGTTTCTTGGCCAATTTTATTTCTTCTTTGGACAATGGTGTTTTCAAGTCTTTTGACCATTTTTAAATGGGTAGTTTGTCTTTTTATTGTTGAATTGTAGTATCTCATTATATATCATAGATATTAAACCCTTATTGGATATGTGATTGCCAAATATTTTCTCCCATTGAGTTGACAGTCTTTCCACCCTTTGGCAAAGTCTGCTGAGGTGCAAAAGTGTTAAATTTTGAGGAGGTCACATTTATCTATTTTTCCTTTTGTCGTTCCTGCTTTGTGTGTAAAGTTTAAGAAACTACCACCAAACACAAGATCTTGAAGATATTTTCCTCCATTTTCTTCTAGGAGTTTTAAGGTGGTCACTTTGTATTTAGGTCTTTGATCCATTTTGAGTTAATTTTTGTTTAAGGTGTGAAGTATGGGTCCCCTTTCTTTCTTTTAGATATGGCTATCCAGTTTTCCCAGCACCATTTGTTGAATAGTCTGTTCTGGCCCAGCTGGGTGGGCTTAAAAGCCTTGTCAAAAATCACTTGACTGTAGATGCGAGGGACTATTTCTGAGTTCTTCATTTGGTTCCATTGGTCAATCTGTCTGACTTTATGCCAGTACCATGCTATTTTTATCACTGTATCTAAGTAATATGCTTTATGGTCAGGAAGTAAGAGTCCTCCAACTTCATTCTTTGTTTTTAAGATATTTTTGTCAATTGGAGCCCCTTACCCATCTAAATAAATTTGATAATTGGCTTTTCCATTTCTTCAAAAGAGACCTGGGATTTTTATTGGGATTGCACTGAACCTGTAAATCAGTTTGGGTAGGATTGACATCTTAATGATATTTAGTCTTCCAGTCTAAATATCCATCCATTTATTTAAGTCTTCTTGAATGGCTATTAGCATTGTTTTGTA
The DNA here is from genome assembly GCA_004027955.1 of Chaetophractus vellerosus. Classification (NCBI taxonomy): domain Eukaryota; kingdom Metazoa; phylum Chordata; class Mammalia; order Cingulata; family Chlamyphoridae; genus Chaetophractus; species Chaetophractus vellerosus. Next base: position 19,461 of record PVKH010006321.1, read on the forward strand.
GTTTTCTGAATACAGGTCCTTGATGTCCTTGGTTAAGTTTATTCCTAAATTGATTTTTAAAATTGCTGTTATAAATCGAATTTTTAAATCTGATTGCACATGAGTAATGTATAGAAACACTATAGACTTTTGCATATTAATCTTGTATCCTGCATACTTGCTCAACTCATTATTACTTCTAATGGCATTGTTGTGGATCTTTCAGGATTTTCAAGATACAGGATCAAATCCACAGTGAATAATGAAAGTTTTACTTCTTCCTTTCCTATTTGGGTGCCTTTTATTTCTTTATCTAGCCTAATTGCTCTAGCTAGAACTTCTAGCACAATACTGAATAACAGTGGTGACAGTGGGCATCCTTGTCTTGCTCAGGATCTCAGCAGGAAAGCTTTCAGTCTTTCACCATTGAGTACAATGCTAGCTGTAGGTTTTACTATATGCACTTTACTGTATTGAGAAAGCCTCCTTCTATTTCTATCTTTTGAAAAGTTTTTTATCAAGAAAAGGTGCTGTATTTTGTCAAATGCCTTTTCTACATCAATTGAGAGGATCATGTGATTTTTTTTTCAATTTATCAAAGTGGTTTCTCACACTAATTTATTTTCTTGTGTTGAACCACCCTACCACCCTTGTATACATGATGTATTAGTCAGCCACAGGGGTGCCTTTTGAAATATATAAAAAATTGGTCAGTCTTTATAAAGGGTATTTATTTGGGGTAGAAGCTTACAGTTACCAGGCCACAAAGCATAAATTTCTTCCCTTACCAAAGTCCACATGTTGGAGCAAGACAGCTGTTGATGTCTCCAGGGTTCAGGTTTCTGGGTTCCTCTGTTCCTGGGGTTGCATTTCTCTCTGGGCTTAGCTTCTGTTTCCTCCACAAGTTCAGCTTTAGACCATGAGGCTCTCTATGCTTTTGTGCCTCTCCACAAGGCCAGCTGTAGACTATTGGGTGAACGGCTCACTTGTCTTCTCCTGGAGCGCTCCTCTCCAACATCAGAACTGCTTCTCAAAAATCTCCTTCTCAAATCTCTGTCTTTTGTCTAGCCTTTTATACCTGAGACCACACCCACTGAGGGGTGGGGCTCAACGTCCCACTGATATGGCAGTTAATGCCCCAATCACACCCAGATTAAGAGATCAGTCTACAAGTATGATTCAGTTTATATTTTTGGAATTCATAATTACATAAAACTGTCAAACCATTACACCTGGGATAAAACCCACTTGTTCATTGTGTATAATTATTTTAATGTGTTTTCGATGAGTTTTGTAAGTATTTTATTGAGGAATTTTGCATATATATTCATTAGAGATATTGGTTTGTAGTTTTCCATTTTCATTGTATCTATATCTGGTTTTGGTATTAAGGTGGTGTTGCTTAATAGAATGAATGTGGTAGCATTTTTTCCTTTTTAATTTTTGGGAGAGCTTCAGCAAGATTGGTATTAGATCATCTTTGAATGCTTAGTTGAATTAAACTGTGATGTCATCTGGTCCTGGGCTTTTCATCTTTGGGAGGGTTTTGATGACTGTCTCTTCACTTGTGATTGGATTGGTGAGGTCACCTATTTTTTTAGGGTCAGTGTAGGTGGTTCATGTGTTTTCAGGAATTTGTCCATCTTATCTACATTGTCTAGCTTTTTGGAATATAGTTGTTCATAGTATCCTCTTATGATCCCTCTTATTTC